>MU005592.1:208652-233050 GCA_010405425.1 Lentithecium fluviatile CBS 122367 | reverse complement strand
TGGCTATTCCACGACAGGCTTCCATTCGGTCAATGCCCCTCTTCAGCCCACTGGCATGACTGCCAATCATCCACAAGCCCAACCTTTTGACCCACGCGACCAAAGATTGGCTTCAGAGCAGCAACAAGCGGCCCACCAGCAGCGACCCGTTCTGCGCGACCCTTTTGCTCCTTCTGACCCCAGTCGCTACGATAATAGACATTGGGCACCAGGTCCCCAGCAAGGACGAGACAGCCGCGGATGATCAACACGGTTAGTTCGCAGCAGCTAGCTCTGATCCCCCCTCGCACTTTTCTTTTGTTTTTTGATACCCCCGCATCAACAATTCCGCATTTTCAGCAACGCATAGGGTGGTTTGCTCTCGTCTATTCATCGCATTTCGAAAAGGTCGTCCGTTTGGACGGCAATTATCATTCTCATTACATCAGCACGGATACCGCATCGATATACCCGAGCAACTGCGCCCACAATGCACTGCTGTTCATAAGCAAGCACATGTTCTGGGTCACCTCAGCCATATAGAACTCTATAATTAGAGTACCTCTCCTCGCGGAGCCTTTCCTCTATACCATGTATCATACGTTTCAGACTGGTTTCTATGCGGTACCCAGCCACCGTCCCCCCGGCAATCGCCGATATGTACCGTACTGTGCAATTGTGAACGACATGGTCGTCATGCACTGCACCAACGCTTCGAGCAATGCACAATTATCCAGAATGCCATATTCTCTCAGCCATCACTTCGCGTCCTGCGGTTGCGACAATCTCATCCAACGAATACGGCCCCACATAGGGGGCTCAGTCACCACCGTTCTCCGCCTCCGCCAACAGAGCACGCACGCATGACCCAGTTGGCACAGCATCAAATGCGCGAACGCCGCCTTAAGCGCACGTCCGCAGGCAGACTAGATCGTTTTCGCATCTACAAATCGGCCCCGCGACCAACCGATTAGATTTTGGTCCCGAGACGATCGTTTTGGCCTCAAGTCTAAAATTGCTCCAGTCAGCCCAGCCTCTGAATCGCGAATTACGCAAGGCCGGCAAATCACCGTTTGATATTCCAGCCCGCCTGCACGCTTCGAATCGGCCCGCTACATTTCGAATAAAGTTCCCGTCCCGCCAACCCCCCTAACGCTAATCCTACGCTAAGAGCAACCTTATTAGACTAATTTTGTGAGTGGTCTGATTTCTGCATTATGTTGAGGTTTCTTGAAAGGAGCTATACGCGATCTTCCTTAGCAGCTACGCCACAGGGAAGACGGAGGTCAAAGTTTGAGGAGTACCCCGAGCGAGACAGCGTCTTGCTTACTCTAATTTGTGTAGTTCACTCAGGCTAGACGCTGCAGATCGTATGATCTGCTTGGCCTCCATTCTTCTAGCCTCATCGGATGTTTCTTGAAACATGGGGCGTCGAGGGTGCCAGCCTCGGATTTTGAAATCTCCAGTCTTTGCACAATCGCGGTGAACTCACGATATATCAGGACCACTAGACGGCGAAGAACTTGCATCGGCGCGTTCAACAGTCTTTCAGGCTTGCGCCCAATGCTCGGCCGTTCGAACGGGGAAAGGTACTCGTTCCAGCAAGAAAGCCACTATCATGGCTATCCATGCTTCGAATCCCCATGGCGCGCATGACGCCGAGAGCCAGGAACCACGTCTAACCTGCACAAGACCATTACGCGCAGGCCCAAACAAACAGCCCATATTTGACAACCTAGGTCACCCAAACTTCAGAAAGCGATCAAAAAAGGTGCAGCATTCCTCGTTCGTGGGGCCTCGTGTATGGCCGAGAAAGCTAAAGCGAACTTTCGGATGGCTCTGGTGAGGCCCGTTCGATGCTGGGCAGAAGAAAATTGCTGTCTTCAGTCGGGGTCGGAGACGTATCACCGGCGGTAAACCCGAGTCTTTCATTGTTTCAGCAGAACAGAATTGAAACCGAGGTTATCGGGCTTGCGGTCATTTCCTCATCTGCATCACAAACTGCCGTGTCTTCGATCACAGAAGGCCCGATTAGAACAAGCCCGAATATTTCCACCGACTGCAGTTCGCATGTCCTAGTCGACGGACTCACGACTTAGTCAGTCTGGCGTACGACAGACAGCGATGTCCCTGTCACAACTGTATGAATGTCTCGGCACGGTTTCTGCGGTAGTCTGCCCAATC
Source organism: Lentithecium fluviatile CBS 122367 (assembly GCA_010405425.1). Lineage (NCBI taxonomy): Eukaryota > Fungi > Ascomycota > Dothideomycetes > Pleosporales > Lentitheciaceae > Lentithecium > Lentithecium fluviatile. The sequence continues at coordinate 230,887 of MU005592.1, read as the reverse complement.
AGACAATTCTCCTCGACCGGATTGGTTAGACCGGTGAGCGACGTAGTGGGTCTCTTGTAGGGTACTGTGGAGCTATTGTGGACCACGGTTCCAGCAAACCACCTGCATGGCACATCGCGTTAAGGTGTTCCTGTCCGAACAGCGTATCTAGGGTCCCGAAACTTCACCGCGTAGATCTAATCTGATCATCAACTATATCCGGTTCGCACTTGCGAAGCATTTCCGGTGCTGCTCCCACTTCCCCGTACACCGCCCCTTCCAATTCTCAGTCGCGACCAGTCGTGGGTCGACACCTGTGAAGGGCTCGCATCGGCGAAGGCCACGATGCCTTCATGAATCATGCTCACCGCCGAAGCAGCGTGCGCTCATGGATACCACCCGACTCCACAAGCCGACAGTGTTCTGCTGCGGAGCTGCTGCACAATACGTTCAAAAGAGTAAGGGTGCAGCCTCAGCCCCTTCCTGAACGGCGACCTTTTTTCATATGTGCCACAAGCAGACATGACGTTGATGTCGTTCGCTTGCGCCACTCGCATCGGATCGCGGTGTGGAGCCTAGGGCGGCGTGGCTCTTCACCGGTTACCCTCGTCTCGGTGCCGGCCAAAAGCAACCTGCAGGTGCCGATAGCGAGATGATGCTGTTTCCGAAGCCGAATGCGCGGCCCGATCGAGTATGCGTTGCGATAGCCAAGTCTCCTCTAGGGGATATCGCAATTGCGGAAGCTTCCACGTGCATCCGCCCATCGACACGTGTGATGCGCCTCACCGCATCTTCGCCTGCACCGCGCCCCGTAGGCGGGCATCTTTGATATGCGAAATGACCTCGACTCGTCCCTCTGCATCACGCTGACAGCAGCGTCGCACAAGCGCCTTTCTCCACCTTTAACGTCGAAGTTGATGCTCTTGGACGGAGGTCCTTCCCCTCCCCCACTTCACCTTCCTGTTCGGGCCCCCTACTTGAAAACGACAAATGCCAACCAGACTGTCATCTCCACACCGACGAGACCGCAGTCGATTGCAATGTTGCACCGCATCGGCTTTCCCGCCCAATTGCGAATATATAGCACCCCATCCATGCACGGCCAGCTCATCTGTTCCGGTTCCGCATCCCTGCAGCACCTTTCAAGTCTCGTGCTACAAGGACTCGAGGCTGCGGGGCAAGGGTACGGCTCGTAGGGCGCTTATGCATGTGATGGAGGGATATGCGGGCTGGCGTCAGATTTGGGCCGCGAAGCGTGTGCGCAATCATGCTGTGCCGATGGTTGCACGGCAGCTAACAGGCGAGGCGTGGAAAGGGCGGCTGCCGAATTCCTGAAGCGTGAAGAGCTACAGTCTGGCACAGCGCTTCAACGGGCACACACATCTGAAGCGTGACTTCTCGCCGATCTGTGTATTGGACGGCTAAAAATCCAGGTATGCACGACTATCGATTTCCACTGCCTTCCAGGGTCTGCATCTACATGCATATACCTGTACTTACCTGCAGCCTTGAACGAACGCCGCCAGTGCCTCCGGTCGCAGCGACCGGGAACCCTAGATCAGGCCGCAGAGGGGCCACATTAATTTCTCTCGAATATTACCGTTCGTTGACACGTCGACACGCGTGCGCGTCGGCAAGAGCAACCAGCCTAGCAAGGGCCTGCATGCACACGCAGGCATGCGGGGAGTTTACGCACAGCAACAGCAGGGCCCGTATACCGTAGCCGTCCACTCTAACGAGGGTCCGATTCCGGTTTCCCTACTCTACCCGAACCCATGCAACGGAAGCGGGACATGGCCCTCCCCAGCCCATCCATCCACATCCCTTCCCCTTCCAAAACGCCCCGCCACATCATCTCGTGTCAGCACGAAAGACACGCATGCCGCATAACGATACTGTGAATGAGCTGCAGCGGCTGGCGGTCATGTGAGCGGGATCAATCCCCCCGCTACGGACATTCATCCACCCGAGCGAAAAGGCGTGCAGCAACCCACCCAATCAGAAAATTCGTACCACACGGCAACATATCACGGCATTTTGGTTGGCTCGCTGCGCACGCCTTTGCCTAGGATCTCGCCTTTTGCCTTGCGGGCCGTAAGACGGTCTGGCGACGCACCGGTGGTCTTGCCGTTCCCGTCCATGTTTGCCGTAGGAGGCAGACTGCGAGCATGTTTGTATGTTGGTGGGACGTTGAACAATTGTGAGTAAATGGCTAATTATAGGGCAGAGCAAACTTTTCTCCACTCAACGCTTTCCCTCACACCACATCACGCCACCCCGCCATGAAAAAAAGACAGCATGCGTAGTTCAGACAGTGGAACTCAAAGGGTATGGCATACCCCAGCTAATAATCCTGCACTCTCGCACCCTCAGCGTCACACAGAAAACAACCCCTCCAGCCCCCCCTCAGTCTCGACCCAGGCCGAACGTGCAACTGTGGCGCACGCCCACCGTGCAGCGGAGATTGACGCGAGATATGAACTCGTGCCGGTAGCGGCGAACGCACACGAGCGCGCACGGGCGGCTCGGGGCGCGCTCGGAAAGTATCCTATAGCCTGGGGCGCGTCCTTAGGCTGAGTATGCAAGGCTGCGGCACAGGAACACGAGGCATCATCTTCACCCGCTATCCGTCATGTTCGTTCGATGGCGGTCGGGCGAACAGCTGCCTTGATCGGTGTGCTCGGTGATAGGGCTGCGCCTCAAAAACGAAATCTATGATGGCTGTATGGCGTCGTTGCTGAGATGGTGAGGTGGGGGTGTGGGTGTGATGGGGCTTGTGCCAATGCGTCTGCCTTACGAGGCGCCATGCTGTTGTCAACAACGCGCAGATGATGCGTTTGGGCTGCGAGAACGAAGCCGAAGGTCGTTCGACATCACGGACTGAAAGGTGAATGATCGGTGAGCTGGCGTGGGGGTTTCATAGCCCCGACATGTCGCCCAGCTCCGATGCTGTATATGCGTAATCTCGCGCACGCAAGCACCGCGTTCAGCCACCTCCGACTCCAAACCGCATGCGTATCGAGTGCAGTTGGCGCAGTGTGCTGGGTGGAATAGACGAGCTGGCGCCGCCGTCTGTACGGGTCTGACGGTACGCCTGGTAGTGTTCATGCTCCTGCAGCAGTGTGTCGACGAGGGTGAACTCGCCAATCACGCATTGCCCGGAGATGAGAATGTCCAGCGCGTCGACGTGGCCGGCCTCTGAGTGGGGAAGGAGGGTGTCTTCTTCCTCGAGATCGCCGCCAATATCGGAGAGGGTGTCGGTTCGGCGGAGGACTCCTCGCTCTTCGGCGTCGGCGTCCTGCTCTCGGGCAGCGTTTTCTTCTGCCGTGGTGGCTTGCTCAGCCGGGGTGGCTGCTGCTTCACTTTCAGCCGTCCTCGTCGCACTGCTGACACTCCCCCCAGACATATTCGCTAGCTTCTTCTTCAACTCCCTCCTCTTCGCGTGCACCGCCACCATGGTCATCTGCAGCAACAGCAGCGCCAGATCCAGACCTACCAGCTTCCATTTGCTCGTTGGCCCCTTTTGTCCAATGAAGTCTATCATCAGCCCACCGTGTAGATAGCCGCGTGTGTCCTCGCCCGCGGAGGGCGCGGGGTATGTGAGGTGCAGGAAGAAGTTTACGACGAAGCAGAAGAGGATGAGGGGGAGGAAGGGCTTGTGTTCGTCGAGGGGGCGCGAGAGGCCGATGTCGGGGAGGGGTGTGAGGAGCGAGCCGTGGATCAGGGCGCGCAGGGTGAACCAGAAGAAGGAGCAGCTGCGGTGGTAGGTTAGTATGTAGGCGGGGAGCTTGGGATGAAGGGGGGAAATAGGCGTACTCCATGTGGTAGAGCGTGATGAGCTCGAGGAATACCAGCGTGTCTAGCTCGCGGAGTAGATGGTCGAGGAATACGACTCGCTTTCTCTTTGCGTCTTTCCTTCTTTCTTTGACTTGTTTCTCTCGCTCGGCCGCGTTCATCTCCTCATCAATCTCCAGGTCCTCCGTAGCGCCGTCGTGCTCATCATGGTCGTCGGCGTCATTCGTGTCTCCATGGCGTTGTCCGGCGTGGCGGGCTCTTTCATTGACCATGTTCTCCCGCTCAGCCGCATCCAGCTCCTCGTCACTCTCCGGTTCATCTATCGCGTCGTCGTGCTCCGCGTTGTAGCCCCCGGTGTGATAGTTCCCCTGGCGTTGTCCGTCGCGCGAGGACTCGTCCTCATCGTCGGGACGGTGGGTATGAGAGGGCGGCGGCGGTGAGCGGCGGGTTCTTCTATGACCCGTGTTCTCCAGCTCGTCAATCCCATCGTCGTGGCCTGCATGGTAGTCTGCGGTGTGCTGGTTGTCCCCATGGCGTTGTCCGGCGCGCGACGACTCGGCCTCATCGTCCATGGCGCAGCGAAGTGACTCCCCGCACTCTTCTCCCGGTCATCAAGTCGTCGAACGTGCAACGAGCCCGTGAAAAATGCGAATTGTTTGGCTGCGGCCTGGTTCGTTTGTTGCCCGGTCGATGTCGTGCAGGCACAGAATGTCCGATCGGCGTCTGGAAAAACACGGCCGCCGACCGAGCGCCGAGGCCCCAGAGAGTGGTGAGATAATCGATCTATGCACGTCCGTCCGCCTTGAAGCTTCTCCGCACGCTTCCACACTCCACTTCAGCCAAACAAACACTCCAAGGCCGTTCTTTGGAGTGTGTACGAATTGGGACTGCGGCTCGAGCTAGTGCGCTTTCGATTGCACGTTACGGAACGGTGAATTGGAATTGGGCGGAGAGTTTTCGACCCGCAACACCTCCGCAACAGCGCCGCCACGACCCCATCTACATCGCCCACCATGAATCCGAACAGCGCCCCGCTGCCCTCGTCCTTTGACGAAAATGCGTATGTTCGCCCCCACTTTCACCCAGCCCCATGTCCAAAACAAAAGGGCAACTAACATTTGTCCGCGTCCAGCGACTTCTACAACGAAGACCGCCTCTCCAAAATCTGGCGCCGCCTCCGCGAAGAACCCCTCATACCCTTGGGCTGCGGCCTCACCGTGTGGGCCATCGTCGGCGCAACCCGCAGCATGCGGCAAGGCAACCACAAAGCGACCAACATGTACTTCCGACGGCGGCTGTATGCTCAAGCATTCACCATCGCCGTGTTGGTGGCTGGAAACGTGTATTGGCAGAAGGATCGCGTCAAGCGCAAGGAGTATGAGAAGTTGGTGCAGGAGAGGGAGAGGATGGAGAAGAGGGAGCGCTGGTTGCGCGAGTTGGAGATGCGGGACGAGGAGGAGAGGGCTTGGAAGGAGAGGCTTGGGAGGGGGAGGGGAGTCGGGGATACGACGAAGGAGGAGGGGGAGGGGGTTACGAGGTTGGTAAAGGAGAAGACGAGGGAGTTGAAGGAGAGGTTGGAGGGGGGGAAGTGAGGTCATAGATGCGCGGGAGCTGCGGTCGAGGGAACCTGGAGGGGGAGGACTGATGCGGAGGTCATTCGCTGTATATATTGCGGGGGCTTGTACGAGTACATGTCTGGGATGGATGAGAAATGGTGGAATCATCATATGGACCGTCTCTACTAACTTTTGAGTTTCTTAGGCGTATTCAAGCGCGAAATCAACCTTTCAATCAATCACCATCCACCCCCAGGCAGACGTCGTGACTGTAAGGTTTTCGTGGCTAACATATTTGGGAGAAGAGGTTGGAGAGACTGGGATGCATACCATGAGGACGGAACCGGCGGTCTTGTTCATGCGAGTTTGTCGTTTGGTATGTGTTCAGACAGACACACGGTGATGGGCATTAAGAGGCCGCAATGATTGTGTACTTGGGGAATTTGGGACCGTTTTGTGGGTGTTGGGTATCTGGAGTCGAAGGTATTGGGTCTGGATATATCATTGACGAATCAGTGGACAGGTGACCGCTCCCGGCTGATCTTAACTATGGTGGCTGTTCATATTGAGTGTGAGAGGAAGTGTCTGCATATTGAGGCTTGAGTGATTTAGTTTGGTGGAGGCGGCGGTCATCGAAAGGAGATCGTCTCGGCACGGGTGGTTATTTCAAAATTGTTGGATATCGGAGAACATTAGTTGCATGCATGGAATGCTAGGAAAAGTCTCGGCCTCGTGCGGCCTGTCAAACTATGAAGGAAAACTAATACACAGTGAATGTAACACATCAATCATCCTCCTCACCGCTCCTCCTAACTCCTCACCGTCCCATTCCCCCCCGGTGCCCCCACAAGCGCCAAATTCTCAATCCCACTCAACCCAAACAACGCCGCCGCATTCGTAGTAATCCACTCTGCCTCCTCCACGCCCGCCAACACACTACTCCCCCCAAACCTGACCGTGCTCCACGGATCCCCCGGCCCCAACTCATCCGCACTATTGTCATTCAGAAACTCGTTCCACGCGCGCGCCGCAAGCGTCGCATTGTTTCTCCGATAAGCAGCATACGCGGTCAGTCGCGCGTGTCCCTGGCGCAGATTCACGGTGCCAAAGTCCTTCCCGTAGCGCGCTTTTTGCTCCGCTTTCGACGCGCCGTAGTAGTAGCAGTAGTCGAGCCAGGCGTCGACAAACGGCCTGGGGACTTCGGGATAATGCGTAAACAACTGATCCAGCGTCTCAAGCACGCCGAAGACGGCGCTGAGATGCGAGATGTTGACCGTGCCGTTGTTACTCGGATCCGTAGGCGGCGGCGCCCATGCCCCCGTCGTGGAATCGTACAGCGCTTCGCCCGTTACGAAGCCGAATTTCAGCAGGGGGAAGGTGGCGAATGTTTCGAGGAGTTTGGCGCGGGATTCTTCCCAGCGGGGGCCCCGGCGCTCCCATTCGAGCAGGTAGGCGGCTGCGACGCCCGCCCAGTCTGTGCCGAAGTTTAGGTACAGCGCGGTTGGGTCGGGCGTGTAGATTACGCTTGGGTCGCGCACTTTGCGGCGGGCGTCGACGAGGTAGAACCCTTTTTCTGCCTGCAGGACTTCGTGGACTAGATCGCCGGTTCGCTCGTCGCCGCCTGAGATGTAGTAGAAGGTTTTTCGGTACACGGGCGTGGAGATGCGGACCTGCTTTGCGCTGTCGCCCCAGTGCTGGACGCCGTGCCGCGTCCCGAGCCCCGTGAAGTTACCGAGATGGTAGGAATCTACTTCACCGCCGTGCCGTACCTGCGCTTCAGCGAGCCGGTAGATGTCTGCGCGCCCGGTGCGCAGGAAGTGCGTCCAGAAGAAGAGGTCCGGCGATAGTTCCGAGTTATCCCACGCGTAGCCGCCGACGTCGTATTTCCACTGGTGGCGGTCCGTATCGTAGCCGTGCATGATGTCGCCGTGGTCCCAGAAGCCGTACCATCTGCGCTGCTCGATCTGGTCGCGGTAGAACTGGATCAGGAAGTCGAGGTGGGATTCTATGGTGGCGGCGGAATCGGAAGTGGATGTGGACGAGGGCGTTTTCCAGTATGTGCCGATGGCCGCGGTGGATTCGATGTACTCTGGTTCGGGGACGAGCACGGGGGGGGTGTTGGTGGTGTTGGTGAGGACGGAGAGGGTGTCTGCTGAGGGCGTGCTGGAGAAGGCGTAGATGAAGAGTTCGTTTGTGCGGGCGATGCCATAGGGGGTGTTGTAGCCGTCTTCGAAGTCTTCGTAGGTTATTTCTAGGGCGTCGAGCTGCTTTGCGTATGTGTCTTCGCCCAGGCCGTCGTGGTATGGTCGGAGGTCCATGGGTTCGGCTTGCGGGCTGTATAGCCACAAGGTGATTGAGCCTACGTCTGTTGCCGCATTGGATATATCCAAGCTCGTGGGATACTTCTTCCAGAAATCACGCAGGCCAACAGCGAGTCCGCCTACACTCGCACCACCCAGATACGCCAATCCACCTGCACGTGTGCCGCCAGGGATCTTAACCCAACTTTGTCCAGCCTTTGTTCGCTTCTTGATGTTGAACCCATCAGCGGACAACTGCGTAACGCGATAATCGCCCCAAGTAGGAATCCACTGCAGCCGACTCGACACTCGTGTATCCCAGGTGCTCTTATCCGGCGTCTTGGTCCCATTGTACTGCGCCGAACGTACAGCCGCGCCAGGATCCCGCCGCAGACCCGTCAGTCCTTGGACCGCTTCGTGTAGAATCCCGCCGTCTACACCAGCGATTCTGACGTGTCGATCATACAATTCTTCCCGAGACAGCGGGACGTCGAAGCGGATGCCGAGCGCGGAGATGAAATCAGATTTACTGTCGCCATCGAAGACGAAGGTGTGGATGGTGCGGATGGCGTCCGAGTTGGCGTAGAGGTAGAAGCGGACCGTGAAGGGGAGCCAGTCTTTGTGTGAAGCCGTCGAGTTGGCGACGGTTGCGTGGATGCCTTGGATGGTGATTAGGGCGCGGACGGAGCTCTCGCTGGAGACGGTGGTGTTGTAGATTTTGCTAGCGAATTTGAAGTAGTTGATACCGGATGCGTCGCCGTCTTCTGCGATTCCGGATTGGGACCGCAGGATCAGGCGGCCGTTCTTGCCAACCGTCTTCCCGTCGGATGTCTTGATTGAAGATACTAGGACGTCGCCCGACTTGGGGAATGATGCGGTGATCTTTCCAGTGTTGACAGTGATTCCTTCCGCAGATTCATCGACCTGGATTTGCGTTCCATTGACCGCTTGTCGCCGAAACTTGGGCACGGTCGCATTCCCTGGCCCAGAAGCGGCAATCGTGTATTCGTCAGGTACGATATCAGACGCCGGAATCGCATGTCCAGACCATTTGATAGAACCATCAGGCCAGTACGCCGTGATCCACGACTGGAGTGCTCCAGTAGAAGCCGTGAACGTCGTACCATTCGCAAGATGCTGTCCGCGCGCCCACGGAATACCAAAAGTAGTACCGGTCTGAATCGTCGGAGTATCTTCAAGCCACTTGACTGTGACCGCCGTACTGCTGCTTTGCGCTTGTGCAGCAGCACCGAGGCCAAGCAGGGCAATCGCAACCGTCCTCATCTTCGCAAGTCTGAACAGTAACAAAACCTCGGCGCAAACAAGCTCCCTGCCTCATTTATCGCGCGCACCATCTTATATGTACCTGCATATAGCGCCAGCCCTATCCCTACCCGAGGCTCTCCTGATCGATACATCTTCCCAGATTGATGGGCAAATTAACCCGGGACGCGGTCGCAAGCGACTGCGAGAGACCACACGACTGCTGCACTCCTCATCTTAGCGGCGAGCACGTAAAGACGGATGCCAACGGGTATTTGGCGGGGTGTCGATGGTAAGATTTGATGCGCAAGGGAGCGGCTGGAATAGGAATGATGCATGGCGAGATTGAGGGGCGTAGTGGTGTTTTGGTACGGGGGGTGCAGGTACAATTTTCCGTGGGGAATTTCGGCACGATGATCCGCCGAGGGTTGGGCCGAGGGGTCAAGGGGTAAGTGCATGGGTGGCTCTTGGATTTTGGATTCCTAGAGGGCTCCTATCTTTTGGATGCTTGTAGGATGGCACGATGAGTTCAACTTTTCTTGTCTGGAACGAGACAGGTAGACTTTGTGCCTCCGTACCGAACCGAGCAACACCTCCAAGCTGCAATTTCCAGAATCAAACAATGGAACGTTTATATCTCGGCGCGTACGTACGTCTAGCTCAATTGCAAGTATTAGCTCAATCTCAGCGAACACTTCAAGTAACAAGCGGCACGTCAAAATACAAAGGGCAAGAAAGGAAAATAACACAAAGTCGGTCTGATCAAGAATATTAGTTTATGTCATGTCTCGCATTGTACCGGTACAGTCGCAAGGAGCCACGGTCTACTGTCTGTTAGCGATAATCACTCTCGATACTGTTGATGCTTACAAACCGGGCAAGTGTTATGTCGTTTCATCCAGAACATCAAACATCGCGTATGAAAGACGCGTCCACAGTCTACAATCTTGACCTTTGCGGTCTTGGGTTTCGTGTCAAACTGCTCATTTGCAGCTATTGTCGGGAGCTTCTTCGTGCCTGCACGACTCCACCACCACGATCTTGTTACTGCCTCGCGCTCAACTTCTCGCTTGGGTACCTTCTCTGCGCAGATGAAACATGCTGAATCGCATTCTGTGGGATCACGTATGCGGGTGAAGCTGTAGTCGAGGAATTCTTGATAGAGGGGCGTGTAGCCGACGATATCACGAATTGGTTGGGTCAACATGTTGGTCGAGGTTATCGAGATGAACGATGAGAATTTGGGTAGGATTTAATAGTAGGTTGGCGACGATGCAACCGTGAAGATTACTATAATTTTTGTACACATTGTTTGGGACTGGTGCGTGACTGCTGGTTGTGAATTAACAATGTCATGGTAGGGAAGCGGAGCATGGTGCTAATGCAGAATTCTTCGGAACGTGTCTATTCAGAATAAGATTAGATCTCACCGGCCCCAGTGGCAGAGCTGAGGCAATTTTTTGAATATACCACACTAGCACAAGGGGTTCCATTCGAACACGTTCTTGTAAGCAATATCATTTATCTTCTTCGAGTTCCGAAGCTTAACGGACCTATGGTATCCTCCAAACCGTTCTTCTAGAGTCGGAGGAGGACCAACATATCAAGGAAAAGTTCCCTAATTTGCACCAGGAGTAGGGGCCATGGCCTCCAGTCCAATATCCTTCAGATCGAGCGATTGACTCTCGGATTTCGAGGATATTCTCGATAGCTGCCTCAGGTGTCCATGAGGGCGATTGTTCGCGCCGGTGCAAACGATGTGTAGTCTCAACGATTACATCGAAAGCTGGTCTTGGGTTGGGATTTGTCGTGAGCATAGCTGTTTTCTGCACAGAGGACATGTATTACGGTCCTTGGGCCATGTGAGAATGCAGACACTATAAAAGAAACGAGAACATGAGACAATGCGCAGGACGCCGCTATTGGTTTTCTCCTGGTCAGCTGCCCTTGGACTAAGCATTGAGTCAATTGTTATAATATACGACTCGCAGAGTCGTTCCCGACATAAAACGCGGTCGTCATGAGTATCAATACCTTCGATACCGCTCACGAGGAGCTCCTCGTAGGAGGGAAGGGTTACTTCGTGCTGGATTTATTGAATGTATGATATCGTTTCTAGAAGGAGTTTAGTATTTAAATAGTTACTGGCGCTAGGAACACACTGTGATCGGAAGGGGACTGTATTACGATAAAAGTTATTGTTATCTCACAATGTGATAATAAATGGTGTCTCAGCATAGAACCTTCGATTTTCTAACTATTATTAACCGAGTTGCGCATAGGAGAACATCTTGGTTAAAATTATGATTCGGGTGAAATACAGGCTTCAGACGTCGGTGATTTGGGACATTCATGAAAGGGTTAGCCAAGACAGCTTACTTGATGGTCTTTGTATGAAACAGGTTCCTGGATATTGGCCCCCTTCATATTTATTTCCTCTCATTTGAGCGTGAAGTCCCGATGACGATCACCGTTAGCACTCACCAGTCACTTGAGGATACGGGCATCAGGATTGAAAATTCAATGTCTTGAAAAACTTTATTTTTCCATGTTCGAATCTACTACCATGTTTCAAGATTGAATCATGCTCATAGTTCGTCATTGTCCTAATGATCCGAGTCAGGATCTTCATCACCGTTGAATGGTTCATATTCTGTTCCTGTATCTTCCATGTCTTCGTCATCCGAGCCTTCGTCTTCCTCATATTGATATCCCGAGGCCGAATCATCATCTACCATCTTCCAGCCGGAATCTTCCTCGCGTCCATAATCTAACCCTCATGCCCTATCGTAAGCGCTCTCCGAGCTCCAAAATACGTCCTCAGGTTCCAAATCCATTTGACGTGGGGCAAATGAGATGGTCAACAAATTATCAGAGGAACGTGAGGCGTTGGGATCGGACTCTTGTTCGTGATGGAATTGTACGCTAACACTATACATTTCCGAGTGAGCTGGAGATCCTGGAGCAACTGTGCGGTTACGGTTTGAACTACTAGCCCGAAGTACTTCGTACGCACTAGGATATGGTCTGCTGGCATAACTGCGAGACGGGCGGCTAGGAAGGGCAACTAAACGATGGGTGCTAGGCCAATTTGGATGAGGTCGCACTGCGGATACATGCTGGAGCGGAAGATAACCAGGGTCCATCTTACGTAGAAAGGCTATGGTCTGCTGCTGGAGATCTACTATGTGATTTGAATTATCGGCTGCAACATTGAGATGGCCAATCGTACGCCGCTGTGTATTGATGACCTCATCTCGATCTTCAGGTTCCTACTGCAGTGCATCTATTTCGGACTTCGAGTCAAACGGTTGATACTCCACTGCATAGAAAGAACGACGGCAACTAGGACACGTCTGCTTGCCCCTTTCCATCAACCATATCCCCAAACACTCCGTATGGAAAAAGTGACGACACAAGTGCGCGCGAACGATACGAGCTTCTACTAAGGCAAGACTTGAAGTGTTGTAGTCCTCATAGCATATGGGACATTTGGGGTCGCAACCATCGCGAAGATAGTACACCTGCCCTAGTCCATTCTAGAGGGACTTTTCGCGGGTCTCGTAGTTAGACATACTTGCTTGTTTGGCGCTGTGAGCTTCCCGATGCCCAAATTGACGAGTTCTATATCTGTTGGTTATGTGGGAGTAAATAAATAGATGAAGATATTTCGAATTGTCCCTCAACACCACTGAGCTCACTAATTCTTAGTGCATCAACTATGTACAAGGTCGTGGTCAATACAAAATGTATGATCTGGCACTCTCCATTGTTTTGATCTCGCATAGTCGGCCGCGATGAAATAGTAATAGAGACTGTGCTGGGCATAGCTACTCACAACGTCGCGAAACATTATCCTACCAGTACAATTCAAAGCACTAAAACACGATTGAAATGATAATTTAGCCAGTTATACTTGATGTAGCGTTTACGGACTGATGTCGGGGTATTTCATAACTGCCCACGCTCTGTTTACGAATAGCCGTAACAGGATTCATGCCGAATTGGAAATCTCAGGCAGCCTCACGCTCATTTCCTACCCCATACACTACTAGCCTCGACATTACGCCAAAAGCATATGGATCCCCGATATTATGATACAGGATAACCGCCTGACAAGCTATAATGTGGGCAGTCACAGAATCTTCCACTCGAAATCGCCAGTCTATTGTAACCAAAACGAAAAAGAAAGCATCTCCGCCTCGTCGCGAAACTGGAGTGGTGCGACGAAGCATTCTCGTAATGAGTGAGGGCGTTTACATAGGAGATTTTGTTCATTGTGAAGTGAAGCCAATCGATTGTTACTTCACAAGGCATAACTGAATAACTCCCTATAAATTGCCCAAATTTTGGTATTACGTTTGACCAAACCCCAGCAACATAACCATAATGGCCCAACAGCAGAAAGACGCCGAATCGATGCCTACCCAATCCGAGTTCCTCGAGACTCAGCTGGTCTGTTGCAAGGATACACCTCAAGACACTGAGTGCTTGATATGCAGATACGACTACAACAACGGCGAAGAAACTGTAAAGATTGCGCATAATACATCACCTACCAGGAAGGCTACTTGCTTCTTCCACAAGGATTGCATCCTAGCATGGTTCAAATCCGGCCATCAGAAGCGCGGCACCTGCCCTAACGATCGTTGTCCTCTTTTCGAGCCCAATCCGCTCACTGCTTAGCAGATCACGAATTCGGGCCCAAGCGTTGTGACCGGGGTTGGCCATCTAGAAAGTGCTGAGGCACGCGTGGGTGAATACTTGGGGCATAGTCATTATGCACTGCTCTTCGACGAAGTCATTGAAACCTGGGGCCAGACGACAGCCCTACGATTAATGTTAGAGGATTATCTCCCATTGTTTCGAGACCGGGACGCTGGCTACGCGCGCGATATGGCTTAGTGGGTTGAATCAGTACTGAATGACATGCGCTTCTTGTATGTTAACGTCGTAAAGGAGCAACTAAAGGATACGATCTGGGCAATACGGCGCTGGATAATTCTTCCGCGATACTAGCTCGAGTCCGCAATCTATTTTTCGATGAATGCGAGCAGCGCTCCGATACCTTACGCTCCATAGTGTTTGGACTTGACTATGATGACTACCAGGGTCTATTGCACGAGGAGGACCAGATCTTGATGCTAGTCTCTGAAGAGGAGGCCAAGTACAAGTGAATCGATCACTGACGAGCACTGCTCAGGCGAGCGCGGTCTACCCGAATATAGGACCTGAAGACCTTGTCTCGATCGAAGAAGCTTGTACTTCCCTTCCAAAAGGAATGCACATCAATAGCGCGCATCATACGCACGGAAAACGCCATGCTCGCCTAGTGCGTGGCCATGATAAGTGGCTCGTTTGTGCGAGTTGAACGAGGCTGGCATAGTGTACTCCTGTTCTGATACTCATTGCGAAACTTTAGTGGCCTTTCTCCTGGTAAAGTGTGGGGAAGTTGGGGGTATTGCCATGCTACCCAACGTAAACACCTCTGGCTTCAATATCGATTGCTAGTCATATTGATTTTGTTAAAATTTGGAAGACATCCGATAATACTTGAATAGAGTGATAAGTATCGGAGGAATAGGGACTATAAGTAGCTATGCACTTAGAGTGTGGTCGAAATGTGCGATCCGCCCTAGACTATTATAATTAGCGTTTCTGCTAGACACAACTGATTTGCATACGTGTGATGCACGCCATGGTCAAACCTGGCAACTATTTCTGGAAGTCAGGAAGTACGACCGTAAAGGATCCACTCCTACCACTTGAGGAAGTGTGTCTTGGTGAAGACCAGTACAGCGCGTGTCATTGCCGGGCGCAGCCATCCCTCGCGATCCCAGGCCAACTTTTGCGACGCCCGCTAGCGCTTCGCAAGATGGACGAAGGTTCCCGCGTCCTTAGCTAGCGCCAGAAATAGAAAAGAGAATCTTTGCTTGTAGTGTGCTGGTTAGCCTATTGTCATGAACAAAGGACCGAGAAGGATTTTCTAATCCTTGCGACCATCGATAATGACGTCGGAAATCTAAAAGTCCATGTCGTCATTCATGCGATTTGTGACCATACGGACGGCTTGTTACCTTCCGCATTGGAACTAGAGATCTACTCTACTGGTACGTTAAACGCATATCGGCTAGCGCCATAGATCGCAGCCATCGCTTTCAAGATGTGCCCCGCATAAATTACCCTAATCCCTCTTGTCGGGGTCGTATAGAAGGCGCCCTGGCCTGTTTATCTTCGCCCATCCAGCGCATAGTCACTTGATAACTTTCAAGATGGCTTCAAACCTGAGCGATACACACCACTCCCAATTCGACACGGATGAGAAGCCCCCGGTTACAAAGACGCATTCCGGCGTACAAATTCCTATCTACAATGGCGTAGAGTTGGTCTCGGAAACTGACCTTTCTTTCGGCGCAATACTGAAAGGAACGGCCGCGAACCCGCTCAACACATTTGAGAAAAAGGCTGCGCTCATCAATGTTGAGCTGGACAAGTTCGGCCTAGGAAGGTATCAGATATGTATCTGGTTCCTCTGTGGCTTTGGCTATTTCCTCGACCTCGCGTGGTCTCAGGGCGTTGGTTTGATTGCTTCTGCCGTGTACCAGGAAATGGATGTTTCGCCCACGGACACGGGAAATATATGGGCATGCGCCAATGCCGGTCTGGCTGTTGGTGCACTAGGTTTTGGATTGGCCGTCGATGTCATCGGTAGGAAGTGGGCTTTCAATCTTACCTGCTTGATCACTTCCATTTTCGGACTTCTCTTGGTTTGTACTTGCCTCTTTGCCTCATCAATAATTAACTGACAACTTTAGGCCGCACCCAAATACAACTATGGCGCCATATGCGGCATATATTTCCTTGCATCTCTCGGTCTCGGTGGCAACATCCCAATCGACGCCACTATCGCTCTCGAATTTCTACCCCAGAGTCGCCGCTTCCTCGTCTCTCTACTTTCCATGTGGCAACCTATTGGTGTCGTGGTAGCATCTGGAATTGCGTATGGAACCGCTGCTAAATGGCGCTGCGACGTTGAGTTGCCATCTTGCAAAGCCGTCGGCGCGGGAGAAGCGTGCTGCACCGTCTCTAGTAACATGGGGTGGCGATACGAAATCATTGTGCTCGGGTGCATGACTCTCTTCGTCTTCTTCCTCCGCTTTTTCGTCTTCACTTTCCATGAGTCTCCCAAGTTTCTGCTTAGTAGGGGGAAGGAGGCCGAGGCAATTGAGGTCCTGCACAAGATTGCAAAGTTCAACAGGGCGCCGCCTCCGACATTGACGCTGGAGATGTTCGCTGCGCTCGATGAGATGGACCCGCGCAAACCTGAAGTCGTATCTACAGCTCACCCACAGACATGGACAGAAACTGCGAGGAAGGTCGGAAAGGGTTTCATCAAGGAAACCACTCGTATAAAAGGAGTGTTTACCAACAAACTGCAATGCTTCACCTTCATATTGTTGGCCATTGCGTACATGGTATGGGCTACTCCGTACTCGGCTCCCATCATTGTATCTGCTAACCACTTTTAGGGCGATTACTGGTCCTTCAATCTCGCGGGTGCCTATCTACCCCTCATTCTGCTCCAGAACAACGTTTCCAACGGACAAGGTACCGTGTCTGACACATATCAACAATACATCATCATCTACGCGCCCGGTATCTTGGGGGCGGTCCTCGCTCTGATCTCAGTCCAGATGCCGCTTGTTGGGCGAAAATGGTCTCTCGTCTTCTCCGCCATTTGCCAGGGTCTATCCATGGCCATGTATACTCAAGTGAAGAGTACCGCTGGTTACGTTGGTCTCAATGCTCTGGAGTACATCATGCAAACTGTGAGTATACCCTTGATTTTCATACATTTCATACTAACAGTTGGAAGTACTTCAACGCTGTTCTATACGCATCCGCACCAGAACTGTTCGACACAAGCTACCGTGGTAGTGTCAGCGGAATGCTTTCATGCATGGGTCGTCTTGCGGGAATCGTTGCTCCATTCGCAGGGGCGCAGTTCATTGCCAATGCAAGCTCGGGCATTCTTTGGCTTGGTGCTGGTGGTATATGGCTCGCTGCTCTCATGATGGTTTTCCTTCCGGTGGAAATGAAGAACCGGCAGATGTTCTAGCGAACAATGACCGAAGGCTGGAATTGGTTCACTATCGCAAGGGTGCCTATTCCCGCAAAAGAGTTTTCGATGAATAATGAAATTATTGTTCTATTGCAATATGAATTGTCTGCTGGTGGCATGAGAAATGCCCAATGTCCCCCCGGAATGTTTGCCGATCCAGCGGCGAAGCTCCCGATATCTAGACATTTTCCCATTTCGACGTGATTTGCTCACAAAGACCATCTGCAGCACAGTGTTTCCACAAACCTTCTAGTGAAGGCTCGCTTGACGACCTGTCGTGGCACAGTCGGGTACTCGGACAGAAATTGTTGGATAACTATGTCACCCACTGGCAAATAATTGTTGAGGGCGATTGCGCGGGGCAGGTTGACGTCTGTGATGGCGTTAAGACGGTTCGATTGCCGCTCGCTCATTGCTAGTCGATCTGCTAAAGCATTGAACAGAATTTCGTCCTGGATGGGAGATCCAGACATTTCGGTTGTATTGTTTTGTGCGGGAGGTTGGCGGGATTCTTCTGTTGCGGTGTGTTCGGTGTCTTGAACAGGCGTAACAGGTGTCAAAGGAGGACTGAAATCGTTCATTGTATTGCCCTGCCTTCGAGTTTGTTGGGCTTCTTCTGGCACACTGCTTTGTGTGGCTCGTGCGGGTGACCAAGGCACGTCTGTTGTATCGTTTTGAGCTCGAGTCTGATGCGCGCGTTCTAACCCCGTGCGTTCGTTTCGGGTAGGAAAACTAGAAATGTCCGGTATATAGCTGTGCATCGAAGAATAACGGGATCCTTCTAACGCATTGAGTTCTGTGGCTTGCCCAGGTGTCAACGGCTGTACCTTATACAGAACAGTCCTGCACTGCGGACAAGTGTCGCGTTGATTGTTGCTGCTCCGAAACCACTCCATGATGCAACCTCGATGAAAAGGGTGGCGGCACTGTAAAGTCTCGACCACGTCGATGGGAGCCTCGGTGAACACGTCCTGGCAGATGGCGCACTTCTCTCCATCGGGCGCCAATATCGATTTGAGGTATTCGAGATATGTGTCACGGCTGACAAAGATATTTTGTTCGGCAGCTTCGCAAATCTTTTCCTGGCCTTGTGCGAGGGTGCGGACGACAACGAGCTCCATGATCGGGTTGTGTGACTGCGTTTGCTGTGAAGATTGGATGACTGATTATTTGATTGCGTTGCAGGGGCAATCAGATGTACAAGTAGGATGCGGCTGATGGCGACACGGGGTACTGTGCAGTGTGTGTTATCAATGGAGCGACCCTTTGACGTAGTGTTTGTTTCTTCCAATTGGACAAAGGCGCGTCGCGCAATGGCCGTGCCGCTTTTTGCAGTGCCGGAGCTTTCCTATACAAAGGAAATATTCAGAGCTTCGCCAATGCGACACTTCATCTTACGTGGGGCAAAGTGTATCCGATGGCGCAGCTTGATAGCGAGTTACATGAATCGATCTATTAATGGATTATCACAGCCTTATCAAGAGGGCGATGTTTTTCAATGGGTGCTGTTACAGATGCCGTTTCGAAAAATTGCGCTCATCCGCAGTAATGATTCTTTAAAGAGTTTCGTGCATCTACCATGACCCCAAACCTAACCAAATCGCCGACTTTCCATCCTCCAATCCCCATAACGCCCTTCTTACCTTCTATCTCACTCACTCGTAAAGGCGATGCCTCCTAGTGGAAGGAACTGGCGAAGTTTCTCGCGCCTTCCCACGGGTGCGAATGGCCCCATCACCGACTCGCCTCATTTACATTTTACTACTCCTGACAAGAATATCGCATATCTTTACAATTGCCCGCGGTCGGCATTTGCACTGGTGCGCAGTGGCTGATTATGCGCCTTCTGTTGTCGCGCCAGCACTCCGGTACATGGAGGAGACGCGCAGTGAAATCTGCACGAAAGCAGGATGGATGGCGATTATGAAGTGGGATAGTTCTAGTGCGACAAATTTAAAAGGTTCGTTTTGCACCAAAGCAAAATGCGATGTACGAAAGAGGAATGGAGGTCACAATAAGGCAAGAATTTGTGCGAGCCAAATCGAAGACCACCTTCGCTAGTTGTCGCACCAGCCCCAAATTGCGCACCTGTCCCGGCGCCGTCTTCAGAATTAAGCACTCACCCTTGAGCAAGCATGCAAACAATGAGTGTGCTCGGCGGCACCAACCAATGGGAAGAAGTACTTGCCGACTACCAGATAAGCAGCCACAAGAGCTAGAACGGGTCGGAGAACGTCATGATTTAGTGACCCCCTCAGCTACACCAAAGGTTGCTCACATGTCGTCGTTGATTTGTCGACCGATATACGAACCGGACAGCCATCTTCAGCCTGGAAAGCGCTATTGTGGTCATAGTATTGGCCTGGGTAATGCATGGGCCAATTCATACCCAGAGCAATCCGTCCAGTGCCGTCCGAGTGAATTTGGAAGAAGGAGACAAGGGTTGTGAAGAGTGCCCCTTAGTAACCCCTAGGCGCCTAAAGCAGCTCGGACGCCAGAGAAAAGTCCTATACTGGAGACGTACAAACTTTGACCAATAATATCTATCCAAGAAGGCATATCCGACGTTCAGGAAAGACTCGGGTATCTATCACTCAACGTATGGGATTCACGCTGTGAAACCATAAAGCGGGTGCCGGAGAAAATCCGTGTGGTACCTCCATTAGCAACAGTCATGCAAGAGAACAGAGGGGATCTTGAGCTCCCAATTGCCGTGTCCTTTTCCTCGGGCTGTTCCGCGCAGATTATGCATCCACGACTGGTAGCGCCGATGAAACTATCCGGATTATCAGAAGAGGAAAAGGGGAACAGAAACCACCATGGAGAGACCCCGCAGAAGCCTCAGAGATCGCGAACCCCTATATCCACCCGAAGGTAAAAGGAAGTGCCGCCTGATCGCGAACCACCATCGCCTATCGAATAACCTCCATCCTTGCAACAATTTCTGCATTCTGGCTTCACCCTATGTACGCACAAAAACCCCACCCCGTTTTCAGGGATATGTAACGTATGCAGTAATTGATTCTATCAGAGGCAAGACATGCAAACACTTTGACTTCAAGCCTGTGGCCATCTTTTCCATGAAGATTGCTTCGTCGGTCACGTCGATCCCAACAATGAATCATTCGGTACCTATCTGGAGTGCGGTACTGTGCTCTGGCATGAACGTCAACGGACATACCTTTCTGTTCAAATCAGCAGAGTCACTTATAAGTAGCCTTAATAGAGTCAGCTTTCACCTAAATGCGTCTAATGAGCACAATGAAAGAGCATCTTGCCTCGAAAAATTAATAATTTCAGTGATCCATCACCAGAGTTAATCTGCCGAAGCCTCCACGAGGGACAATTGTATGTCACTGAGTATCCACTGTTACGTAGCTCAATTGACGGTATACAAGATTGATATTTTTTGTGGTAAACACAACAAAAGAGTGACTAACATTCGTCCCAGTGGCGAGACGCACCCTGTCGCGAGACACTTTTGCAATTCGGATCTCCGGAATCTCCCTTCGCAAGTTGATAAAGCTATAATTAATGTATTATAAATATACAGACATTTTTCTATTAGGGGACCAGTCTCCGGCGCAAATCTCTGCAATGTTAGTCATGTTGTTAATCGTTCCCTTAACGCCGTTAATCGCCCCTTTAACCGTAACTCCTATTTAATCACGATTTTAAAACTCTATTAAAAATTCAGAGGACTACCGAGAAAGTACAAGCAACAAAGATAATGTTACTAACATTAAAACCTAGCTAACCTTAGGAGTGTGGATGCCGGGAGTTTTACCAGGTAGAGAAGAAGATGCTTGAAAGCCTTCTGGCGTGAGGAATGGTTCTAACCACATTAAGTTGCTGACATGATGCGGTATAGGATTGTAACTAATTCTAGCGCTGTTCCTATCTCAGGTTATCTAAAAATAACTGTGGCGCATAGCGTGCGTCTGGAATGTGTCCTTTGTGCCGCACCACCCGCGCTGCCTGGTTACCTGAAGGCTGTCTCTCAGTCTCTCTTCCTATTAGCCAGCGCGCCTCTTGTAGATTCGCCACCTCATGTGTGTGTGTGTGTGTGTGTGTGTGTGTGTGTGTGTTCTATTATGGCCATGCACCCTGTGGGTATGGGCCGTTACGATGCGCCAGCTATGTACATTCTGTTATTAACCACCTACTCTAGTTCAGAAGCCAACTATAAGACCTGCTTATCGCATATCTAACACCATACTTAACATAAGAAAGAAAGAAAGAAAGAAAGAAAGAAAGAAAGAAAGAAAGAAAGAAAGAAAGAAAGAAAGAAAGAAAGAAAGAAAGAAAGAAAAGTAATACGCTACTATATACTACATGTAATTAAAAGGTAATAAGTAGTAAGCTAGGTTGTTTTCTAGGCCCCCTATCCGCAGGGAAATTCTAGCGTTGTACGCTTCTTAATTAGCAGCGCGCTAGCAAAGGTTTATAGGTAGCAGCTCGCTACTAACTTAGCTATTAACTATAAAATAGGTGTAGAAGGCCGTAGTTATTATTACTTATTATAATCTTCTTCTATGCTTACTATGTCTTAGCTGCTAGTCTATAGACGTCTTATCTCTATCGCGAACTAAATTATAGCTCGCACTACCTCTATATCTAGCTTCTATTGCTCTATTAGCCTATTAATACTTTTACTACCTTCCTACTAGCTTAAGTAGCCTTTAAGTACGTATAATAGATCTCTAAATGGCCCTCTATGCTGTAGCTAGAGCTTCTGTCTCTGCCTTTCCTACTTCCTACAGTAGAAGAAAAAGTGTAAGATTAATTTAATTAGCCTATACTCGCACTTAGCTATCTCTACTAGCTTAATCTTATAGAGGTGTTACGGTATCCTCCCTAGATCCTCTAACACTGCTAAGTTCTGTTCGTACTGTTATTAGTACGCCTAGAACTATTCTCTAAACTTTACCCTAACTAGTAGTTAGTCTGCGCACTAGAAGCATAGACTACCTCCCTAAGTATTTCTACTTTATATCTATTTTGCTATTTCTATTCTATATATAACGTTTTATATTATATAGATATTATACGCAGTAATTAATTAGTCTTTACTATAAGAACTAAAGGCCTACTTATTACATTCTTATAATATTATATTATATCTCTACCTCTAGCTATTATAGCTACTAACGTAGACCTAATATAATAGATCCTTACTAAACTAGCGTCTATCTAAGCTAGTAGTAAGGTAATTAAGGC
>MU005592.1:132060-192312 GCA_010405425.1 Lentithecium fluviatile CBS 122367 | reverse complement strand
GAGAGGGAGAGGGAGAGGGAGAGAGAGAGAGAGAGAGAGAGAGAGAGAGAGAGAGTGTGTGTGTGTGTGTGTGTTTGTGCGTGTAAGACTGAGCGCAGAAACGGGAGAAGATACCTGAGTACAGGAGAGGAAAAAGAACAGCTAACTGCAAAAAGAGTAAATGAACACCAAGGCGCCTTAAAGTAGGATAGACGCCCAAATGTAAGAAATAAAGGGAATGAGCATCGGTGTACAGAAGGAGGGGCAAGTTAGCCTTCGGGTACAGACTAGGGAATGAACCCCAAAGGACAGAAAAACCCAATGGGTACATGAACTCCAGGACTAAAGTCACCTTCGTTGACAAAAGCTATAATAGCTTTAGGCCCTCAAACTCGTCTTCTTCGTCCCACGGATATAATGTCTTGCACTCTGTGTCTTCCGACTACTTTTCGATCCGCAGAACACCCATGTGAATGGTTTTGCCGTTCTTATTGTTGATATCCGTGAAATACTGTTTGTATGGCCTAAGGCTGGTCAAATCATTACGACATTCGAAGCATAAAATTTTCGGCGGGCCTCCCATTAGTCCTTGAAAGTGTGCGGCCAACCGGACTTCGGGTCCATTGGGTCTGGACTTGCCGTGAAATTCTTGTTCTGACGAACGCAACGCCAGCCCCATTCATTGCCCATGTTTCCAAAGCCCTTCTTAAGTTTGACGGGCGCGTAGTTCTCCTTCGCAATGTAGCAGCGCTCACACAGATACCCCCAAACTTTAGGCTGACCGCATGGCTCGTCTGATCGTCGGTCGATATCTCCTGGAAAGAAAGGTGGTACGATGTGGTATTAGTTGTCCTTTGTAATACACATTGGGCCTTGTAATTTAGGAGTGGGGCGTTTGAAGCGAATATCCTGTTCTCTTTTCTTTTCCTTTTTTAGCTTGGCCAAATTGCGCTGAACTGCCATCCCTATCTTTTGTTCTTCGGCGGTCAGAGAATAAGGGTTGTTTGCGAGCTTTAGGGCGAATCTAGCTTCCGAAAGATGATTTCCGGGGCGGTTCTTGTAGTAGGCACACAAGTCGTTCCCAGATTCTATGCTTCCGTTCGGGTTTGGGCACCGAGCACCAAAAATGCAAGGGGTCTCCATGGCAAAAAATTCAAGAGTTCTCGAAAGGGTCCAAGCTAAGGATTCAAAAGAGTAGGTGTTCGCTGAAATGCTATTCGATGTTCAAAAGTACAAGAGTACGAAACTGTTGTTGATGTGGTGAAGAATAGGAGTTTGCGAGCATGAAAATTGCAACTTTTATACTTCGACTTACTCATGCACCGAGGGAAAGCTTGAATATGAAGCTTCTGAGTCTACACTAGTGATGACAAGAGTGTGTGGGGGAATACCCGGACCTGTGGCGCGATATCTGCATTAGAGCACAGCCCTAACTTCGCTCCGGCGCAGTCCTTGGGAATTGAAGAGTCGCTCAAATGACGGAAATGCACTTCGCTATTAGACTGATACCAAACAGCGCTCGTGATGACACAGTAGAATACAGCTGTAGGACTGAACCGGATTTAATGCGCTTGGTATGAGTGTAGCGGCACGATTTATCTCATTGTGCGCACAATTTTGCTTACCCTAGTCGAAGGCTCATTCCAAAGACTGACTCGTGTCCTTTGATGGAGATACGCTAGTAACAAGCTAGTAACACAGACAGTCATAAGCTAGCCTTGCCCGACGTGACTAAACCTGGGGGCGTGTAGTTGGACACCCAACCCAGGCAACTATTATTTTGTGATGAGGGAGAATTTCCAAAATCCACGGACAAAGAAGCGAACTCACCTACAAACCCTTGTGTAGTGAAATAACATGTCCCAGGCTCCCAGCGTCATGAATTCACAACACGCATTGCACGCAAAGAGATTTATAGTAGTAGAAGTTCAAGTAAATTTTCCATCTCTGCTCCCCCACACTGCAGCGCGGCAGTATCAGCGAGCCTGATGGCGTTTCTCCCACAAATTCCCGAAAGCTTCGAAGCTTTGACTGGGCAAAGTGCGGCCCCGAAACTTGCTGAGAAACGACGACTCCCCACCCAAGCCGAGTTCCTAGATTCTGGCATCATTCGTAGTACAGCGGAGTCGGCGCTTCCCCCGTATGGCTCGGGCTGCGGCATTTTGTCTAGAAAACCTTGGTGCGGCTGAAGACGGAGACACCAACACCCCACGAAGTTGCGTGGTCGTGCATCTGGAGCCGTACAGTCACTTCTATCACGACTCCTGTATCCGCGCATGGTTCACCAGCACTCGCCCGGAACGCGGCACCTGCCCGAATTGCCGGAAAGCTTTGTTTATTCCCGATCGCCTCACCGCCCAGCAAATTGCGAGTATGTTTGAGGAAGAACGATCTCCTTCTACAAATCGACTACCTTACGGACCGCATCGAGAACTCGGACCAGACGAGGTACTAGTAGATTGGACGACATACAATATGGACCACATCATCATCAGACGATTGAGGGAGGAGAGAGCTGGAGCGTACGGGCGGAGACGACGTACCTCATTCATAAACGTTTGTCGAATGACCGTAACCGAACTTATCGCAGCGGCCGACACACCACTGCGCAATGCCTTCGACGCACACCACGATGACTATTTGCCGTTGCAGTGTGCTCACCGCATGATACTCTGGTTAACGTCCACACATCCTCGCGTACACCGGGAGCTGGGTGTTGACGATTTACACCACCAAATGCATGTCTGAGAAGAGAGCCTTCGTGCGCAACAAAGGCTGTTGTCCCACACCTTCGAGACTGAGGGACCTTGAGATTCAGAGACACTCGGTGTTGTTGTAGTCTATAGCGCATATATCGCGGCCTACGTCGCAGCCGTGATGCGAGCGTCCGCCAATGTGGGATGATTTGGATCTAGGCTCTCGTGGAAGTGTTCGTAATCTTTTTCGGCGCACCTTGCGGGGGCTTGATCCGCGCAAGTTTCTGCAAAGATAGTTAGCGCATATCTCATAGGATCATCGCGCTCAGATGCTTCTCACACTTTTTATCACAATACGTTGGCAACACTAGCCCGAAATATCCCGCTTGAGAGATTCATTATGAGAACGACTTGTATTATCATGTGCTCCTGGTGGTGATCGTATGTGCCGTTCTATCATTGCCTGACATTCTTGACAATGACGCGATATTCGTTCTGCTCAAGGCGATACGGGTCATTACCAACTCGAACGTATGCAATGTCGGTCTCGATTTCTAGCTCGCCAACACTCCCAGATTCCTACTCTTACACCGTTGTCACATTGTCAATAACGTAGCTGAATGCAAATGAGATGATCACGGTGGCGGACAATTGATAACCGGATGCGTTGTCGCCAAAGACATTCATGGGATCATGTGGATCCCTGATTCCAGACACAGTAACGCCTTCCTCGATACGTATGCGCAGGCCCATGTACATCTCGACGATCAAGGATCCGTCGCGAATCGCAGTAGACTGGACTAAAGGGAAGGCGAGTGTTGCACCTAGTTTCAGGAAAATCTGAGCATGCACATCAGGGAGCAAAAGAGACGCTGGGTTATTCTTCGCCAGTGCTGCAGAATTGAGAGGCGACATGTCATCGTCGAGCGAAAACCTTGCGCACGCTGGAGAAGATTGCAAGGGAGGTATGTGCAAAGTTGAATTCAGGGTGTCGTCGAACGAGTCTACACGCTCTGGAGCGCTGAGAAACATGCTTTGCTATATTGAAATAGCATTGGTAACGGCTATGGGGGCACCCTGCGGTACTAATCGCTCACGTTCGACGCTGAGCTCGATCGTGAGATTAGCTCGCATGTCCTCTCGGATGTTGCATTCGAGTATCTCCACCAAAGCATCAGAAATGAAATCCATGTCCTCTGTTGTTGCATTCGTGCGGACACGAAGAATGTCGTAAGCCAGAGAGACGGTACAAATGGCCAACACCATGTAGTCGATAGCTTCATCGTGTTCTTAAACAGTACGCTAAGCTTGAGTTATCTCTTAGTTCGCTGACCTACTAACCAAACTTCTCCCCGTCACCCTACTCCTCCTCATGGAAGTGTGGGCAGTCGCCGCTGGTTTGTTGCTGGGCGCTAGCGTCCCACGCATTCATCGGTGGTCCGTGGTTTACCAGTGTGCGTGACGACTGGACAATAGAACTGCACAATAGATTTTACATCGCCAAAGACAAACATTATCGCTTATTGTTTCACGTATTGGCTATAATACTGCGTCCTTAGAAGTATTATTCTCCTCGGTGAGGATCTTTGACTTGTAATATGCCGTCATCGTCTTGAGAAGCGGACGATGTTGAGCATCGCGGACCCGGTCGGTGACTCCTCCGGACGTATTCGCGTAACGTCCGGCCCTTCTGTGGTACAGGAGGCCTCCTTTCACCGGTGACAGAGAATCGCGTTCTCGACCAATTGGAGTGAATGACTTGGGCGAAAGCGGCAAGCGCGGCTTGGCACGCGTGCCAACAACGGCAGGCGGCGGCGCGTGTAACCTTGGGAAACTCCAACGCTGAGCCTCGCACCTCACTCATCGCCCGTCCTTTAAAGCTCCTTCACTCAACCCGCCAGCGCCACCGCTTGTGCTCTGCAGCCATCGTTATCTTCCATTACTGACCCCGTTTGTCGCTGAGGGGCAGAGCACTCCTCAGCTTCCGCGCAGCTCTTCTTATACGGCCATTCAGACATTTCCATCCAGAACATCTGCTCATGTCTGAATCACCACAGATGTCGCCGACACCGTCGCCACCGCCGACGATGCCGCCCGAGCCTGCGCCTAAGCGGTACAGGCCTCCGCAGCCCGATACCAACACGTTCGAGACGCAGGAAGAGTTTCTCGCCAGTCTGGAGCCAGTCCCGATCGAGACGGTCGATGCAGACCATCGTCGGTGCCCGCACTGCTGGAAGTACTACGGAGAGTCGGATCCGGATCTTGACAACGCCGAAGTCCCCGTGAGGCTGCGTTGCAATCACGTGTTGGGCGACAAGTGCTTGCAAGACTTGTTCGGCCTTCCGCAGCCCGTAAGGGTTAATTTTAAGGAGCTCTCCTACGAACCTGGCTCGAAAGGCGCAGACCTTGGACGCCGACTCAGCGCATGGGTGGATCATTGCGGCGTTGACAAGGGCGCCCTTCTACTTGGCGGGAATCGTGACAAAGACTTTACGAAGCTACTCAACGAGTTTCAGACCCACCCTGCGGCAGAGAAGGCGCTGGGCACTGAATGGTGTTCTGTCCTGGCGCAGGCGTTGATGCCTCGGCGTGACGTGGAGGCGGTCCACATCCTCGAGAATGCCGTTATCTTCGATGTCGTATCAAAGGTTGCTAGCCCTGAGACCAAGTCGGCTAAGGCCTCTGCTACAAGCTCGACTACGATACCGGCCCCGGCAGGCCAGACTTTGACCGCAGAGCACTGGATCTTGACGCCTGGTGTCGCGCCCCACGTCGTAACCCCGCCAACAAACTATGCTGAAGACGCAGCGTATTCGGAGTCCGCGAGCACTTGTGAAGCAACTTCGGAGGCGGAAGTGGCGCTCACACACTGGGCTCACACCCTGTACGACAAGCCAATCGAACACGAATCCTCGAATACCTCCAACGCCGTGTCAGACAAGCCAACGGAGCATAATTCCTCGAATGCCACCAAGCCGGGTTGGCTTCAGGCAGAGCTTACCAAGACCGGGTCAGGTACCGCTTCTGACGCGGATTCAGAGACCAGTTCCCCCGGAAATGGCAACTCGATAGTCCCTGCCACGGTCGACAATGCGGAGAAGAAGAAAAAGTCCCAAATATACAAAGAGAACGAGCTTTTGGCGAAAATGGCAGCACAAGAGTCAAAGCTGAAGAAATCTCTAGAGCAACTCGATGATCCGTCGCTGCTTCCATATCTCCCTAACCACATCCATCTCTCAATGTCGGGATTTGCGGTATCTCAAGTTCCATTACCATTCTCGACCGCTAGTTCCCAGCCCATAGCTTCGACCGACATGTTGCCAAAAGCCAGCGAACTCTTTTTGGATATGTTATTTGAGAAAGACGCAAAGTCGACACCGAAGACTCCAGCGCCGAAAGAAGCCGCGCCTGGAACCTGGAAGGATAATATGCCCAAAACCTCCAATCTCGACAAGCTTGTGGCACTTCAGAAAAAGCAGAAAGCGGTTGAAAAGGCGCTTGAGGCCGCTTATAATAAGAAAGAAGCGCAGATTGCATACCAGAAGGAGGCGCAGAAACGTGCGGTCAAGCTGAGAGGTGTGTGATGCCCAGGTTCCACGGTTCAGTAACAACTCATTGATTCAATATGCTAATTGAGTGAATAGAGGAACGCAATGCTCTCCAGAAGCAAATTACGCGCCACTTTATCGACGCATTCAGAGAGATATATGAGGACTACGAGCGGTTCAAGTACAATGAAGCCGTGGCTTCTGGGCAGCCGCCACCAATTAAGAAGCTGAGGCTGGCTACCAATAGTGCCAGCCCCATTTCCTCGCCTGAACCTGCGCCGGCACCGACGAACCCCCGGATAGCCACTGTCGTTCACGTAGCGGCCACGGTTCATCAGCGTGATCTTGGCGCAAAAGGGTACGAGGTGCCGCCGCCTCATATGTACGCAAGCGGGATGCCAGGCGAGTCAGATTCCGAAGACGAAGACGATGGGGACCTGGACTTCCGGACGTATTTTGTGACACGTACGAGATGCCAACCGACGTGCGCGCAATGCCCCGATCGTCTCCAGGACGGCGGTTTCGGCGGACGCGGGCGCGGGCGCGGGCTACCAGAGTTCATTACGTGGACGGATTCGAAGAGTGTGCGGGACAGCTGCATTATTTGCAAGAAGATCCTCTTCAGGAAACCGTCGCCGGGGCCATTCCGAGAAGGCTTTTAGGAAGGCTATTAGGAAGACTGCTAGGAGTCGCCGTAGTATGGCGACGTGATGGATCTCCCACCATGGGCTTTAGATTTCACTAATGTTTTTCCCATTCATGTCTATTAAGGAGAATCAAGCTGGGAACGAGGGCATAGCGTGGCGTATTGTATTCTTAAGGTTTAGGAGTCGGTGAGTCGGTGAAGACTTTTCCTTCATAGAATGGTCTAATGAGGTTGAAAATATGGACCCGAAAGGCGTTGCGCATAATACAAGGTGATGTCTATCGCTCGAAAAATTCAGTAGCGCGCAATGGGGGGGTCTAAGAAGGGAAGATGTGGAGGTTTCAGCTAGAAAATAATGGAATAGTGTTAACAGTGATTAAATCCGCCTGGAGTATGTCAACATTGTTTCCTTGTTATTTTCTAGCTAAGCCTGCTACATCTTCCCTTCCTAGACCCCCTTTGGCGCGGTACTGTTGGAAGGATTCCCCACATATGCGTCTGCAGCTCATCTGTGTCTTCACTACGATTTTATCACATGCGACCTTCACCCCAATCTGATCCTGTCTTTCACCACGCCACATTGTTTGCTTTGGGTCCTCACTGCTCCTCCCTATCTAGCGCCATGACATCCCTCCACCCGGAACCAAATCCTCCCCACAACCACACCGCTACTCCTCGCAGTGATGTAGAAAAATCAAAACATTCATTTCATATATGCAG
Organism: Lentithecium fluviatile CBS 122367; assembly: GCA_010405425.1. Taxonomy (NCBI): domain Eukaryota; kingdom Fungi; phylum Ascomycota; class Dothideomycetes; order Pleosporales; family Lentitheciaceae; genus Lentithecium; species Lentithecium fluviatile. The sequence continues at coordinate 184,723 of MU005592.1, read as the reverse complement.
CACGCCATCCTGCGCCGGACTTGGCACTCTCTCCACGGTCACCTGCAGAAGGCGGTCTATCTTATCTCGACGACATGCCAAGCTCGCCTATATCGCGGCCGGCGAGTGCCAATTGCGTGGGCTTCGATGACGACAGCGGAGTCCCGGTCGACACGCCGCCCGCGACGCCACCGAGGGCCTTGAACAGCGACTCCACACTTCAATCGAGTCCAGTCAGCGTCCACAACATTGACCCTAGCCTTACGTGGGAGGCTCGACCTGCCATCGGGGTCAAGGACACTCAGCCCGTCACAGCTGCGGCGTCCCACCCTCTGCCCAATCTCCTCCGCTACGTTGACAATGACCTCCTGCGCCGCCAAAAGCGAAGGGACCTTCAGCCAGACACGCACGCCATCTGCCCTGTCTGCTGCCACAGCCAGATACAGACAGCCTTCATGTGCCTCTCACCATGCGGCTGCTGGGTCCACTACCGCTGCTTCATCTGGCGCGCGTCACTGGAAACGCGCGACCATGACTGCTGCCCCAGCTGCAACATGCGACTCTTTCAATGGGAAGGCATCACAGCACTCACCCTCATGACGCGCACGGGCCTCGAAATGGAGGACAAAGAGTTCCCCACGCACCTCCGGTACGTCGACAGCGACACAGGCCAGTTCGTGTATTCGCTCTACTCCGAGTACGTCGCCGAATGCAGCTTCATCGAGATCGTCATCCACCGCAACTTCCACCAAGTACTCGCGGACAGGAGCCTGGATCTGACCCTGTACTACTACAATGTGCTGGCCGATTTGGATAGGTCGCGCAAGGTGAGGAGCAAGTGGCTGAGCTGGCATACTGCGCTGGGGTACTACTTGTTTGGGATGCTGGTGGCGATTAAGACGAGGCGGTATCTGCTGGAGCGGTATGAGCATCTTCAGAGCACGCTGGCTTGGAAGAAGTTTGAGGAGGGGAGGTTGATGCTGCAGGGTAAGATAAGGGAGCAGGTCGAGGCGCCGATTGGGTATTTGCTGGTAAAGGAGGAGAAGGAGAGGGACGGGGTGGCTTAAGATTGCGACAAAAGCACGTCGTTTGACATATGAGAAGCGGGTTGTGAATTGGAAATGGAGACGAGTTCATTTGATGAAGGATCTCGATTTGAAAGGCTGGAGGTGCTGATTATCCTGGGAGTAAGTGCTCTTGATCTAGCCACAGCTACGATTTGCTAATCTTGAATAAACACAAATTGGCGCATCCGTCCGAGGAATCCGGTGCGCATTCACAATATCTCTGTAAGCTGAGCAATTGCATATAGAGCGCAGTGGATCGCGTTGAAGAGACGTGTGCTTCTAAGGAAACGTCTACATTGGAAGTAATCCCGGTAACGCGTTCGGTCCTAATTCCTCCTCCTCCGCCACCGCGGCGGCTCGCTCACGCTCCCATCGCTATCCGAAACTCGAGAGCGCACTCTACCTCTCTGCACCCCAGTACTACCGGTAGTGACGCCATCCCCGGCACCCTCCAAGTCCTCCGTTCCTGGATCACCTCCCCCGCCTTGCAATCGACTTCTCTCATTCCCATAGTACACCTGGGTCCCGTCGTTATCCCCAATAGACACATGCACTCTCTGCGCGTGTCTTTCCCTTGCAGTGCTCCTAGATCCCTGTAACTCTTCATCTTCATAGTCTCTCTCCCCATGCTCCTCACTCTCGGTCTCGGTCTCGCTTTCGCCATAATCACCACTCTCACCTTCGGTTACCCACGCGCTCCCTTCCCCCTCTGTCTCCGTCTCTGTCTCCATCTCTGTCTCACTCTCCGTTTCCATCTCATCATCCAACCACTCCCCCAAAACCGCGCCATCTCCGACAATCCCCTCCCACACACCCCCAACCTCCTCCCCCCTCGCCAAAATCGTAATACTAACACTCCCACCACCGCCTCTCCTCCCTGCAGCAGCAACCCTTTCCTCAAACCACATCGTCCGACAAAGCGGACACGTGTTCCCCCACTGGATATACACTTCGAAGCAGTCGGCGCCGAAGACGTGGCGGCATGTGGGCAGGTTGATGGCAATGATGCGCTCGCGGGAGGAGTAGGCGTGCGTGAGGCAGATGGGGCAGAAGTAGTTCTGGTAGTGGGGGTCTTGGGGGGAGGGAGTGGATCTAGAGGTGGAGAAGCTGGGGTTGGAGCTGGGAGGGTGGTAAGGAAAGGGGAGAGGTGGGAGATAGTGGGTGTGGTTGAGGAGGAAGTCGGTTAGGGGGCGGAAGGGGGGTGTTTGCTGGGGTGGAGTGGACATTTTTTTGGCTGGCTGTTGGTGTTGTTGGCTTCGTGGCTGCTGTTTTTGGGTTGGGGAAGGGAAGGGCTTTCGGGGTAGGCATGTGCGGAGGGAGCAATGGTTTTAGTTGGGGGAATCTCGTCGTTTCCGCGTTTGTAGGCGGGTAGATCTATTATCGTGGTTTCGCATGGGTATTGATACGTTTGCCTTTGTGACGGCTGAAGTGACGATATAAGCACTTGTATACTGGACATTGTGATGCACGTACGTCGTGTGTATTGCTTGTATTGCTGCATTCATCTTTACAGTGACTGTTTGGGTGGAAATATAATATTCAATAGTCTCGCGTGAAAGAGACGATAGATACGCCTCCGGCCCCGATATTCGTTCGCACTCACGTTCTCCGTTCCTGCGTCTGCGCACACCACACTCTACGGAAATCATTAACCCCATTCCACACAGCATTCCGCTGGACACGCTACGTGAACAAAATCCGCTTTCCTGCCCACCCCATACATACCTCCTCGGCCAAGCCCACGTTACTACTTCCGAGAAAGAAGTAACTCACTGCTTTCCTTGTCTGCAAGCCCACCACAACTTGAACACACCGAACCGGAATTTCCGACCTCAGGCTTCCCAAACACTTGTTTTCGCCATTTTCCCGCATCGATTCATACCGAGGCGAGAAGAGGGTTAGAGAAGCGACCGACACCTAGGGGAAAATAACATCATGGCTGGCAAGGCCGAGCATATACAAGAAGCCACGCACGGGCGAAACACGACGAAAGAGGCGGACAGCGGGGCTATAATTGAGAAGACGTCGACCAGAGACGGCGAAGGGATTCAGAGTCGTGTGGCGAAAGTCGGGGCGGTGGCTACTGCACATGGCGCTAGGAGCACTACTCCGACGAGGGCCCCGAGCCTGTTCGGCGTCGTTGTCTTCGTGCTCATCGTCGTCGCTTTCGAGGTACTCTGCAATGTGGCTAGTGATTGGCACAGCGCCGGACGCATGCCTTCATACCTCCTTCCCTGGAGATCCGCGGGAATCGGGGGAGTAGGAAGAGTAGTATGCCATGCGAATTATGGGACTTGAAATGGCAAATAGTAAGGAACCATGGTTAAATATAAAGATGCAGCGTTTAGAATATCGGCTGGTACGAAGACACCTGGCTCGGCGTCATGGTCTCGAAGCAAATCTTGATTCGCACAATGTTGCGGTCGCATAAACGAATCTTACAAGCTCATCCTCACTCCTTCTCACCGTCCTGGAATCCCGCCACCACAGTCGTGGATTCAAGACGATATGCTTGATATGGCGCACACTGAAGTCGTGAAAAAAGGGGTTGTGGGAGCCTGGTGTGGAACCGTGGTTCATGTACATTTCGAAGCGTGGTTCGCGCCCGACCGAGTTTGAGAGCGATGTATAAAATGCAAAGCACCGCCTCGAAAATCAAATTTGTGCAAGTTCAAGACCATTACCTTCTCTGCTGTATTCCACAAAGACTTACCATTCCACATACTTTGACAATGGACGCCCCACGCCACAGCCGCCGACGCGATCGTAGGATCCCCTGGAAAGCCGCCAGACAGCGCATCTTCTTGTGCGAAGTTCTGAGTGCCGATCCCAATATTGCTCCGGTTTGGACATTTCGCACGCATCCCGAAGGCATGCATCCCGAAGGCATGCATCCCGATGACACGCCTCCCGGGGACGAGGACACCCCCCCACCTACCCTCTTACACTGGCTCACCATGTTCGCAAGCCGGGCCCCCACCAACCCCTTCCCCATCTTCAACCTCCCACCCGAACTCCGCATCCAAATCTACTCGTCGATCGTCCACACCATCGACCTAAAATTCGGCGCCCTAGACCTCCATCAAAGGATGGACCGGATGGCCCGCCGCGCCATCAACCGCGTCTTCCGCACCAACCTCGCAACTTCAACTCTCAACTATGGTCTCACGGAACCATACTGGGTTCTCCACGAGACAGTGTGCGACATGACGCTTCTCCGGGGTAATCTCGAGCTCTACGCCGACGCCAAACCGGCCATCATGAACGCGTTCAAACAACGTTACAAGAACGGGCCCGCATACCATGTCTCTTGCCATGGATACAGCGTGCTGGAAATGATGGCGCACATGAATCGGATCCGATTCCGCGACGGGCGTCGACTGGGGAGACGCGGACCGCGGGAGCGTCTGGGCGGTATCGACTCCTGGGGTACCGAGGCTCTTAGTGGTGAAGGGCGGAGGGAGCTGCGCAGAAGAAGACGCAAGTTCCATGCCGGATACCGGGTTCACGTTGATTACTATCCCCTACGGAACCGTAGCGACGCGGAAGAGGACGGGTTCGACCAGGATCTGGCACTGCTGCAGTATCTCAGCGGCATTGGGGGTGGGAACTTCGAAGTGCATGTCCAACGTGGTGAGGGATTGGTCCCGCTAGCATCGTACCTAGCATCCGTGAGCGAGTCCACTGGCTGGGAAGCTACGAGGAGCGCTGCCGTTCGCTCCGCCTGGATCAACATCTTCGCGGGGTCGTCATGGCCTGATAGAGGCGACCGCGTTATCCACGCCCGCTATCAATCCTTCCCATGTCCGTGGTTGCACCCGAGATGGTCGTTCGTACGGCGGATTCCATTGTGGTTGAAGGTTGCTTGGGGCGTTCAAGCCATCGTTTTCCTCTGTGTATGGCAGCTGTATTTTTGTAGGGTCGATGGTTTCGATGGCAATAATCGCCCTGTGACCTTTACTCGCTGGCTTTTGCTTGCGTTGAACGGCTTATTTGGGGTTTGGGTTGCTTTGCAAGACTTGCTGTAGAGGAATCGTGGAAGATTACTGAGCTGTGAGGAGTGGATATGAGACGAAGATACGTTGGGGGTTTCGGGCATATTTCAGGTCGTGGTAGTGTAACGACATTGGCACACTCTAGCGGTACGGAGAGAGAGTTCGTTTCGCCGAATCAAAGGGCGTCTCAACTTCACCTTGACCGACCGTCTCTCACCCCAGCAACGTAAATTTGACGCGTCTACAAGAGCGCCGACTTGACTCCATAATTCCACGCCCGCACTGATCTGAACACCGACACCTCCCACCTGCACTACCCGTAAGCTCTCACATACTCGACAGAACACAAAATTGGCTGCTGCAGACAAAATGTTCACCTCCAACCACCGCGTCGTCCTCGCAGCGGACACCCAAGCCCGCGTCGACACCTTCCTAAGCCAAATCGACACCTTCCTCACGCTCTTCAATGCGTCCTCCACCTCGCTCACCAGCACCGTCACCGCCGACACCGTCAAGAGCTTCGAAGGCACGCTGAAAAGCGCCGCAGGCGCCGTCGAGAAGACCGTCGCTTCGGACACCATCCCCAACTTCGTCAAGACTGTCTACAGCATCGCCAATACGTTCGACAGGGCCATTGCCCCCAATGTGCCGAAGAATATCGAGAGCGCGCTCGTGAACGTCGAAGTCATTACCAGGAACATCAGGAACTTCACCAACGTCGTCACCTTTCTGCTCATAGCGCTCTGGATTTCGGTGGTGTTGAACGTTTTTCTTGTTTGGTATGTATCACGCAAGAATAAGGTTATCCTCCAGTTGAAGGATAAGAGCAAGAAGTGGCGCTAAACAGAAAGTGAGATGAATGGCGAGGCAGAGGAGGGAAGGGACGATGGACGGGCTGACGAACAACCCATGGCGGTTGCGGCAGTGGCCAGGGCCCTGGAGCACTTGGGTCAACGAACTTCTATAGAATGTACTTCGTTCTGACTAGCACCTTGATCATTGTGTCAGTGTTTTCATTGCATAGAGTGGAGATATAGACTTCCAGTGACGTGCTTCTATTGAGTGGACGATATTTTGACCCAACTTGCGAGCCTTCGCTGTTGCTTGGGTGACATGACGGACATGGCAAAGACGTCAGGCTGGATGACGGTATGCCGCGCTAAGATCGTCGCAAGCCATTTAAAGGAAGCAAATAGGATTGGAGAATGCTCTCAGGGTCTTAGGATGGCTTGTGTAATCTGCTGAGAGGATAGTGACAGCACGCGGGGGATGCGGGACTGGGTGTTCGGGGTCGGGTTAGGCTCTGGCTAATTACCTAAGCGGTGAGGCGTGCACATGTGCGGCACAGTGACAGGCATATTTGCGTGGATGTACGGATGTAGTAGAAAACAATTCATAAACTGTACTAATTACTTTCATATTAAAACAGTATTGAAAAATTTGCCTAGGACATTAGAGTATGAATAAGACAACTCCTCCACCAAAGCCTCAAGTGCGCGGACAGCTTCCAATCTGTCATCTCATACACTAGCTATGGTAGATGCCATGGACTTCGCTTCTTCGAGCTCATTTCCTGATCGTTCCAGCACCTGGACCATCTTGTAACCTTGTAGGGGTTCCGATTCCTCCGGCCGATGCGCATCAGTAACAACGAACTGATTCGATATCAAACCATTAAGCGCCGCCTTCCGGCCTCGGAGACAGATAAAAGTGAATTCGATCAGGACAGGTGCCCAGGTTGCGAGGGCTAGGACTTGCCCAAAGGTCCATTCGTGGTCTTGGTTCGTACGCCCGGTTCCCTTGTTTATCTTCTTTCGCATGACGATGAGGTAGAGCAGAAATGCCCACATGAGCAAGGTTGCGCATGCTGCTGCGAGCGCCTGGTATCGTGGACTCCGTAGGCATTTGAGGCTAGGGAGGTCGAGTAGGTTGCGGACGACGATTATATATACTAGGCCGATTACGAGGAGAATGGTGAACAATGCAGTCGTTGCCCAGGACAAACCCTGCATAGTTTGCTTTTTGAGGCACATCTCTTCCCATAGCTCATGTTTGGCTGGCAACCCCGGTCGCGACCAAATGTCCCCTTTTTCCTCCTGTGCAGAATCCTTCTTTAGAGGCATGTTCTTCGACGTGCAAAAGAGCATCATGACTATCAATGCCAAGAGAGCAATCAGCGACCACAGAGAGTCGCGAAAATTTGGTCCGTCGTAGGTGAGAAATTCCTGCACAGTAAAGTGCGATGATTGGCAACGTCGTGAAGAGGGACACATATGCTGAGAGAACAAGTGCGGTGGTGGTGATGGACTTTTCAGGATTCGAGTGCGCTGATCCGATGTTTGCAATTGCCGCCAACAGCGTGACGAAACTGAGCAGCAGGCCACCGTCGATGAATGGCCGTACAGATTTCTGGACCGCTTTTGCCAGTGCCACCGCCACTCTTGTCGGCCAGGGTTTGAGAGGACCTCCTCTTTCAGTATTTGGATACTTGCTGACCCAGCTCGACGGCAGAAGAAGTACCGGGACGTAGAGAGTTACGAGGATGGATTGCAGGCAATAGTTGATGAGCATCTGCAAGTCGTTAAGGTCTATGCATCAGAAGATCGAATATTGAAAAGACTTACTCCACGGCCAGTGATATCAGAATTCCCTTTTGCCATTCCAGCTTTTCACAAGTATTCTCCCAGCATTTTTCACTGATGGTAGCGTTGATAAGGAAATCGGAAGGGTCCTCGGAGTCGGTTGTGAGAATCCAGCCCATGAGCTCCCCATTATCCGGCCAGGTGATGTTTGAGCGATCCCAATACTTCGAGAGGGCTTGCTTCACCAGGTCCAAAGTCGAGAAGATTGGGACATCTGGGCTTGTGTATGAGGCGACCGCCCAATCTGCGACGAGACTGCAGTTGATTGACGTATTGTCGTAAGACAAATAGCTCGGGGGCGCCCACGTTGGCTGTGTAAGGTTGACGTAGCTCATTGGGACATAAGGTGGCCTAATAGGGCGGTTCGTGGAGAAGCTTGAGGACTTTTGTGGATTTGTCCAGCCTGAAGTAGGCGGGGACTCTGCTCTTAAGATCGCCACACAACACGCCCAGACACGAGCCCAACTTCCGTGATCTCAGCCGTGCCGAAAATTAAGAGGACGAATGGTTGGCAGCGGGATCCGTTCTTAACAAAAATGCATTGGCTGACGAAACTTGACATCGATTATTGAGTTACCACACAGCTGCCTTTGCTCAGCTGAGGAGCAGAGATTTTGCCATCAACGACGCACTACAAGAGCATTGTGCGACTCGGCCAATTCCGATAATGTTTCGCAAGTGCAAGGTCCAGGTAAGGCAAAAGCTGCCTGGGCAAGGCATCTCACGCTAGTTTATCTCTGTGCGACGCTCTGAACCATTCGGTCCATTCCACAACGGACGAGGCGATGATTGATGGGGAACCGTTCTGACTTTTGAAGTATGACGAACAAAGAATGATCGGTCACTGGCAAAGAGAGGAGGAAGGATGTGACCACGAGTAAGCCGCTAGATGAGCTTAAATGTGCCATTGATGGTGTCGTTCCAATACGCGATGTGGTAACCGCGTCGGTCGTAAAGGATAATGCGGTACTCCGTACATTGCCAACGGTTGAGCACAGCATCGGTGAGCATCCACCTCGGAAAATCATCCATTCCCGTGCCGCTGCGGAAAGCCGAAGAATGTAGTTTCTGGGGAGGACGGTGGGAAGCGTAGGAGTGAAGTCTCCAGAAAGTCGGGGCGCCTCAGGGTCGCGCTAGTTATCTAAGCGGTGAGGCCTGCACGTGTGCGGCGCAGTGACGGGTACACCCGTACCTTCGTATTCTCCATGTCGCATGTTTGCTAGGTGAAGTAGGATACGATAATCAGATGCCAATATTCTCATGTTGAAATCGCGAACCATAGGGCTTACAATGGTGGTCATGGGCTGCAACCAACCAAAGGCGCTCGCTAGCTTAGTCATTCGTGCTACGCGCTCTGTTAAAATACCCTGTTGCGACTTCGTTTTCGCATCGTCAAGCGCCGCAATGCTCGATCCGCGAATCGTACCCCTCACGAACTGAATTGTTCCTTGTTGCATGTGCCTACGTATAGCTTTGCAGGACTGTCTCGTACAGAACCGATCCCGCAGGTGGCAAACTTGTCGGGTCGTTCGCTTCCCCTGACCGACATTAATCGGGAGACGCTCACGCCTTCCGCTCGGGGCCCTAGCTAGCGCTACACAAGCTTGAGATACAGCACAGCCCCTCTTCCTAGCAATTGACTCTTTCATCTGTCACTCTTTTCTGTTCACAACACTGTCATTCGTTTGCAGGCCTTTAGCGCGCCATGGTGAATTTGTACTTCCAACCCGATGCGCAGCTCACGGCCCAGGATCGGATGGTTTTGGACATTCTGCAGAAGGACTACGAGCGACACCAAAATAAAGACAGCAAACTGCCACGGGAGCCGTCTTCGGATTCTGATGACTCTGTTGTAAAGCACACGCGGTTCGACTCTTCTTCGCCAGAAGGTACGCCTCCACAGTCTCCCTTCATGGCAAAGCCAGAGACTCACACATACAGATGCTCGAGAGATCGAAGAGCAAGCCCTCGCGCACATGAGAGACCTGAACAACTCTACGTCGTCCGCCTTCGAGCCCACCGTCTTCGTAACGCACGATTATCCCGATATCAAGAACCCGCTCCTCCGCAAATACATCATCGATCCCTATGTGCGATGGGCCCGCTCGGTCGTCCGCGTAGACACCGACGTGGTCATGGTCACGCATCTACTGCTATACCTCTTCACGAGCATACCGTCCGCCATATACATGTTTTACAACTTCCACTGGTGGCACGGGCCGCTGCATTCCGCTATGCAGCTATACTACATGGGGTCGTACACATTGATGATGCACCAGCATATTCATATGCGCGGAGTCTTGAACAAGAAGTATGCCCTGATTGATGTGGCGTTCCCGTACATCACGGATCCATTGATGGGCCATACATGGAACTCGTACTACTTCCATCATGTCAAGCATCACCATGTCGAAGGCAACGGACCGAACGATCTCAGCTCGACCGTGCGATTCCAGAGGGATGATATCTGGGACTTTCTGCAGTACGTGGGCAGGTTCTACTTCTTCTGCTGGTTCGATCTGCCGCGATACTTCATCCGCACAAGGAAGCCGGATCTTGCGCTGAAGGCGGGCGCGTTCGAGATCGGGAACTACATCTTTCTATTTTGCATGTTCAGGTTTGTGAACGCGCGGGCAACAACATTCGTTTTCTTGGTACCGTTGGCGATCATGCGGCTAGGCCTCATGATCGGAAACTGGGCACAGCACGCCTTTGTGGACGAAGTGGAGCCTGACTCCGACTTCCGCTCGAGCATCACCGTCATCGACGTTGCAGTAAGGCGCCCCTTCAATCCTCTTAGGTATCCACACAGCTAACACCGCGCAGAGCAACCGCTACTGCTTCAACGACGGCTACCATACCTCCCACCACCTCAACCCCCTCCGCCACTGGCGCGACCACCCCATCGCCTTCCTCGCGCAAAAGCAGCAATACTCGAATGAGCATGCCCTCGTCTTCTACAACATCGACTACCTTATGATCACCTTCACTCTGCTCGCCAAGAACTACGAGCATCTGGCGAGATGTCTGGTACCGATGGGAGAGCAGATGAAGATGACGGTGGAGGAGAGGGCGGAGATGCTGAGGCGGAAGACGAGGAAGTTCAGCGAGGAGGAGATTGCGGAGAAGTGGGGAAAGCAGTATGCTCGGCTCAAGTAAGAGCTGTACGATCTGCGTGATGGGTGCTATCTGATGTGATTGTGCTGCCAAAGTGGTCATAACTTTTCTACTGTTCATCCTGCTTTCCTTCTTCGAGCGGTGACACCTTGCACCTACCCAATTCGACCAGCACCACACCTCCCCACTTACGCTGTTTTCGGCACCGAGACACCCAACACGTCTATCCCTACAAACAGCATCGCTAATTCGTAGCGTCCACCATGATGAACACGTCCCGACTCCCAGCTGATTTCAACTTATTCATTGCGACACCGAGCGCCATCCATGCGTACGACCAGTCCAGTCGCAGGCCCTTGTTTGAGTGCGTCACAGATGGCATCGTCAACGCGCGAGCCGCGAAGGATAACAGCAGTCTGCTTGCGATAGCGGACAGTCAGCTGGTCATCTTGCACGATCCGACACGGGGCGCCGACAGAAAGTATCGGCTGAAGAGTCGCGAGGTGAGCAGCAGCCCGTCGCAAGCCGATCACAGCAGCATGGAATGACCCTGCGCAGGGCGAACCACGTTTGCTAGTCTTCTCGCCCGACTCGCGCACGCTGTTCTTCTCCACGACGCTCAGTACGGCCATCCAAGCATATTACATACCGACCGGCGAGCTTCTCCCACCGCCGCAAATACACTCTTCCCCGCCGAGCGTGCTTGCTATCTCGGCTGATGGCGATATACTGCTCTCGGCATCGCCCTCTCCTCCCACGATGTTTCTGCAAGACTTGAGGGTTGGTGGCAGCATACCGACGAACCTTCAGCCAAAGGATGCCGCGTCACCGGCCGTTTTCGCAACGTTCCAGGCCGGTGACCATTCTATAGCATCGTCTACTTCTTTTGTCGTAGGCTTTCAGGATGGATCGCTGTCACTATTCAGGTTGGCCAAGACTTCCCGGCGAGCTTCATACCTCGATCCCTCCCTCAATCCCTCCCTCAATCCTGGACAAGGCCTCTCGCTTCAGCCCACCCGCGTCAAGACGATCAACAAGCTGCACAGGGCCGCAATGGGAGGCATAACAGCGGCGGAGTTTCTTCCAGGATACAAGGCGCGGGTAGTCAGCATCGGACACGATGGCAGATGTCGGTTGGTTGACTTTGAGGGCGGCGGACGTGTGCTCAGGACGTAGCACGTTTCTGGCCCTGCGACTTGCTTAGCTGTCACGTCGAGCAAGACAGTCGCGTCGAGAGGTAGGAGCGACAGAGATGTGCTTTTCGGTGGCGATTCATCGGCGGATGACAGGACATACGAAGGGATGGAGACGTTCATCGCCGTTGGCACACAATCGGGAAAGGTGATGGTGTTCAACGTGCTCGGACTATTGATTCACGAAGTCGCAATGTATGCTTCCATCGTGGCTCTTGAATGGGTCAGAGACATGTCTGCGCCTTCAATTCTGCCAAACAGACGCGGCTCTCTATCGCCGTGTTCGGCGTTCGAAGATCAACATGAGCCCGTATTAGACTCCGTGCTGGAGGCGTACGAGGAGTCGTCAGATGAAGAACTCGGAACCGTCAAGCGGACGATGCCGCCCGCACCACGAACCGGCATCCGAAGTCCCATTCGCCTGGACGGCGCCAGAGACCTCTTCTCCCCCGAGCCACGTACGAAGTCGATCCTTCGCAGACCATCAGACATTTCCAACGGGTCGCCCGTCCGAATCGACCGATCCCGACACCATACCCGGCGACAATCGTTCATCCGCCCTAGAATCGTAACCGAGACTTTCAAGACCCCAGAGCAAGGACCTGCCCCTTGCCAATCTCTATCTCCGCGCCCGGTCCATCGGATATCGTCGCCGACACAGGAAGCTCAACTAAGGCGCAAGTCGAGGGAGGTGTTCGATGTGTTCTTCTCAGATGCTTTGAGGGTGTCGAGATCGCCCTCTTCGGACTCTTCGTCAGTGTACTCGCAGTCTTCGGACGACGGGATTTTTACCACGCCGCCGACATCACAAAAGCCCGTGTCGCAAAGCCGCACCACTAGCCCTCGCCCAACGCCATTCGATATCAGAAGCCCATCAAAACAGGCCGCTGCTGGATTAACTAGACAGTCACTGCCATCGGTGCCCGTACGGGACCAATCCACCACCCCTCCTCCACCTAGAAAGGTCTCTTTCGTAACACGTAGCTCGCCTAAGACGGTGGACAGCCCGGTCGGATCAGATAGCAGGAACGCTAGTCGGATTGAGCGCAGGCCTCTTCCGCCACCGCCTGGGCAGGCGCCACGGCGAAACTTTAGCTTTGAGCCGGGGTTGCACGAACAGGAGAAGAAGTGTGAGGAGCGATTTTCTAAGATCAGGGAGCGGCGCGAAGCGCAGATGAGACCTATCGAAGCGAACCCGCAGGAGACGAAGGACATGGAGGACATGCACAACAAGGGACGTTCGATGGAGGGTGCTAATGGAATGGATGGGAGTAGGAATGAATCAGGCCCAAGGGAGGATAACGAGCGATTAAGGCGAGAGATGGAGATGTTGAGGGAAGAGTTTCAGGCGTTGAAAGAAGCGGTACTGGTGCTGTCTTCACGGCGATGAGACGGTATTCTTCTCGTTACGAAGACGGGATTCGTCTATCTCTGAGTACCTATTTATCCACCCATCTTCCTAGTTCCTCGAATGCAAACATCTTCATCGTCCTGGACATCCCTTCAATAAGCACGTGACAGGCCGCCTCCCTAGAAAAACAAATTTTAAATAATCCTGCTGAGAGGAAGCAGAGCAAGCTTTGGCTACTACTATTGCCGTTAGATGTCCAACGCTGCGAAGCTGTCTATCTAGTCAATCCACTTAATGAAACAATCCACTCTCTCTCCATAAGCAAAAACGCATTCTTCTCACGGCACGGCCAAGGCCCGAGAGTACTCCAGCCCGGTACTGGTGTTGCGGAAAGCCTCGTCATTTTTGAACTACTGTCTCTTTTCTGCCTGCGGTATCCGTGTACCATTGCGAAGCTTTTCCCTTCCTTCCTTCTTTCCTTGCATCTATTCCGTTTCATTTCGTTCCGTTCCGTTTTGTTACGTGGGACTGAGCCGCGAGCACGGCGAGGAGAGCGGGTGCTGGGAGTCGGGAGTTGGAAGCTAAGAGTCGGGATGTATCTCTCACTATAGCGGACGCTGAGTGCGATCTATATCGGTAGATTCGAGGACTCTTTGGTACCCGCCTGTGGACGCTGTGTGGATTTGCCTCGATTCGTGGCAAGGGCGCCGGTTCGGCTTCGAGTCTTGCTATCCGGTTCGATCGGTTCGGTTGATTCCGAGCGCAGTGGTGCGTCGACACCACTGCTCTGGGCGCCGCTTTCCTTCTTCCCCGCTCACTCAAATCATTCATTCATTCATTCACTCACTCATTCAAACCGATCCTTCCCCTCCTCTTTCCCAACCAACGTCCCTCCACCCAGCCCCCATCCTGCGCTACTCCTCCTCCTCCCCCCATCGCTCTCAGTATTCTGCTCCACCACTGTCTTAGCAACCTTCCAAAGCGCCCACGTCTGCAGTACCATGGTGATGAGGATGAGGAAGAGGACGACTAGGATGCCGAAGAGGGTGAAGATTAGGAGGACTTGGCTTGAAGAATTGGAGTCTTTTCCTCCCATTTTGGACTGAAGGGTTTGGGTTGGGGGTGTTCGACGGGTGTGGTTGGGAGTTGGGTATCTTCGAAAGCGAATGGGCAAGTTCCTTCTTTTGCAGCGTTTTCGCAATGCGCGTGGGGTTTTCGAGGTAGGTAGGTAGGGTAAAGTCGTTTAGTTCTGCGCACGTATCTACCGTTGGTCGATCGGTTGTTGCGTCAATCCTTCACACTACTCCTTCTCACAAACCCAGGCGCGCACCCACCGCGCTTTAAACGCCCCCCAACGAAATTCGCGCACCACCAATTCCCTACTTGCGCACTCAAACCTGCACTATGCGAGACATCTTGGCTCCCACAACCGCGAGCCAAGCCGTCGCGGAGCCGTTTCACCCACACACCAACCCCACCACAACCTAACCTCTGAGCCTTGCCAGCCGCAGAAAGTCCGGAAAGTTGCATGAACGATTCCGTGCGATTCAACGACCCAAAAGCGGTTGTGGATGCCGGACTCCACAGCCATCGGATGCATGATCCGGACCTGGGGTCCCAAGCAAGCAAGCCGCAGCGTGGGACGGGCGGGACGAAGGCCGTTAAAGCGGGGCCAGAAAAACTGCCGCGTGGTGTTGTAAAAAGCTGTCGTGAGATGAAATCAAACCCCTCGTCCCTCATCTAACTTACTACGCCGTCGGAGTTCCAAGTCTGAGTCTGAAGATTGCAGTTCGAAATCTTCGTCGGTGTTGAAACGATTCCCCATCTTGGCCACCGCCTCTCCAAACCGCCCACACGCTTCATAACACGAGAAACCCAATCACACAGTCTCAAAATAGAAGCAGCACTAATGAGCACAACTAATTATCCATACACCAATCGACTACATACCATACCCTGCGGCTACCAATGAAAAATCCTACACTCCATCCAATACCCACCCAACACTTCATCAAGCCCCTAATCAATCCTGCAAACATCTCTACCGACCCGACAGTATCCAGAGAAATGTCGTAAAGAAGCTTCGCAAAACAATGAGTCGTGACGTGACGAGGCCGTTTAATTATAAGAGGGGGGTCTGCAAGGCGCCATCCGTTTTCCCACTTTCGAGTCCTGATCCAAGTCCTAAACGCCGACCCGCAACCGCGTGAAACTGTTCAACAATAGCGAAAACACACCACGGTATCCGTACCAACTCTTCGACCCCAACCAACTGTTATGGCGACTACGGCGTCGTCTAACCGAGGATGCTATCCTCCGGCGCCAGCTCATCACCCTCATTCTCAATATTCTCATCAACACCAAAGCCGCTGTCCCACTGACGCTTGGCCCTCTTCTTCCCGCCCTTCTTGCCAACTTTGACGCGCTCGCTGACCTTGGTGATCTTGCCGTTGGACACCTTGTGGAGGTCGGCGCCTCTAGTGCGGACCTCGACGCCTTTGACCTTCATCTCCTGGACCGCCTTGAGAGCATTGGCGTTGCGCTGCTTGAGGGCGGCAGCGAGCTCCTCATTTTGCTCCTGGAGCTTGCGTTGCGACTCGGTGAGCGCATCGAGCGTGCGTCGGTTGTCCTCTTCCGCGACGCGGAAAGCCTCCTTTAGCTCGTCGAGCTGCACTTCGTAAGCGGCGATTGTTTCGGCGCGGGCATCGCCCATCATGCGCATTTCCTCAATCTCTTGGTTCTTCTCAGCAATTGCGACCTCGTAGTCTGTGGCGCGTTGAGCAACCGTGTTCTGCAGATTCTGAATAGTTGCGGCCTGGGTGTCGATGACTTGATTCAAGGCTGCGCGTTCCCGAGCGGAAGCTTCGTCCATGTTCAGAAGCTCGTTGGCCTCTTCCTCGACGCGTCTGGCCAGGGAGTTGTTCTCCTTGATCAAATTCTCGTTGTCCGCTTTGGACAAGCCGAGCTCGTTCTCCAGACCGGCAATTTGTTCCACCTTCCCTCCCAGATCTTCCCGCAAGGTGCGCTCCATCTCTGCTGCATCATCGGTGATTCGCTCAATCTCGGCTTGCTGGGCATTGACCTGGTTGGTGAGATCGGTGATGTTGGCCTGCAGTGTGGTGATGGTGCTGGAGGAAGAGCTCTCCAACGCAGTGTACTTTTGCTTGAGATCGGCAAACTGGGCGTTGAGGGTGGCGACGCGGTCGTCGCGGTCCATTTCGAGCTCGCTGCGAGCATGCTTCATGCGAGCGATGTTGTCCTCCAGCGTGGCGATCTTGGCCTCCAAATCAGTGATGTGGGCATCGGCATCGGCAACGTCCTGCTCAGCGGCCCGGCGATGCTGGATCTCAGCGTCGAGTAGATTCTGCTGCTCGGCTTCGCGCTCCTCGGCCAGTTCTTGTAGATGAGCGATAGCCTGCGCCTTCTCCTGCTGGATCTGGAACAGCTTGGATCGAAGCTCATTCGCTTGGAGGCCAGCATTGTGGAGATCGTCCTCTAGGTCGGCAATCCGTTGGTTTGCTTCGTCGAGAGCGGCCTCCGTTTCGGCGCGTTGAGAACGTTCAGTTTCGAGGTTAGACCGAAATTCAGCGACTTGCGTCTTGAGATCCTGAATTTCCTCGCTTTGGTTCTCAATCGTATTGGCCTGGTCGTAAGCAAGGTTGGCTTGCTCGTCACGCTGGGCTTCCACGCTATGGCGAAGCTCAGTTTGCTCAGCAAGTAGCTGGGTAACCGCGTTCGCCTGGTCCGTGACGGTGCCAAATTCATCCTCGAGGCGTGCCAGGTTGGCTTCTAGCTCTTCGATGAACTCAGACTTTTGGGCAGCCTCGCCTTCAGCGACTGCGCGGGCCTCAGTCTCCACATCGAGCTGAGCTTCGAGATCTCGTACAGCCTCGGCATGGGCCCGCTCCATGTTTTCAATGGTGGCGCGATGCTCTTCTTCAAGCTTGATAGTTGTGACCGTGACCTTGTCGAGCTCCTTGCAGTAGTCCTTGATGGAGGCCTGGAGCCGCGCTAGATTCGTCTCCTTGTCTCCAAGCTCATCCCTGAGTCCGTTGATCTCGGCATCTTTCTGCTTAATCTCGGAATCTTGAGTATCAGTGACAGTGATCAAGGTGGCGACACGCTCCTCGAGCACGACAATGCTCTGCTGCTTCTCGGCATTATCATTCTCCAAGCTGTTGATCTGCTCCACCAGATCTTTGTTCTGCATCTCGGAGTGTGCAAGCAGATCCAGGACGGTTTCGAACTGATGCTGGAGTTTGCGCGACCTCTGGTGGTAGCTCTCGGCGGTTCTGGTCTTCTCCGCAAGCTCGGTCAACAAACCTTCGACTATTTGCGGGATCTTGCGGATGAACTCGGAGTTCGTCAAGTGCGTAATCTGGCCGGGCAGCAGGTTCTCCATCATTTCACGAGCTGTCTCGAAGCCATGCTGCAACGCCTCGAGGATGACGTCGGTGGAGGCGCCGACGGGTGCGAAATGGAAATTCTGTAGCGCAATAGCGACGATGCGAAGGGCGCCCTGAGCCTCAGCAAGATCATGGACGGCATGCTCATATTCGAGTTGCCACCGCTTGTTAGACCGTTGAGACATCTGATCGGGCACCGACGAGGGGTTATCTTGCGAGGCCTCGGCCAGCACATCATGGGTTGTCTGGGACATTGTGGCGAGGGTCTCGACCGTGACCTGGCTGGACAGCGCGAGTGCACGGGCGGCGAACTCGCCATTTGGCAGGGGCTCGTCGTCCACCATCATCTCCTGCGGGCCGTCAAGGTCGGTCGGGTCGATGAGCAGCAGACCGTCGTCATCGTCGTCCATGCCGTCGTAGTTGCCATCGAACGCGCTGGGCTCCCGTGACTCGCCCTCGTATTCCGAGGACGCTCGCAGCTCAGCAATCTCCATCTTGGCCTGCGCGAGTTGCTCCTGGAGCTCCTCTGCGTGATCCTCGCTCATCTCAATGTTGCCCATGCGTCTAGCCTCCAGCTGGAACTCAAGGTCCTTGATGGCCTGGTCTTTCTCCCGCAGCTGCCGCCGGAGCGCTAACAACTCCTGTGTCTGTTCCCGCGTCTTCTTCTTCTCGTCCTTTCCTTTTTGCTCGATCTCGTTGATCTCTTCGCTGAGGTGGCTCCGGCGGAGGCTGCGACGCCTGCGTTCGCCGATCACGGCAGTCAAGGGGGCGAACTGGATCCCGTTGTGGGCATCTACCTCGCCAGCCTCAACGTCGAGCTGAGGAGGCATGGACATGCGAGCGCGGCGGGCGGCCTTGGTCGGGCGGCCACGCCCAGCACCGATGCGATTGAGGTGGGGAGTCAGCCCAGGGGCGGGCTGCGTGGACGGCGGCGGCGTGATCTGGCTGTCGTCCTCATCATCCTGAGCGATGACGAGGGGCTCCGAGGCACGGCGGGTGCGGCGGGTGGTGGTAGTTGCGGTCTGGACGACAATTGTGTCGGTGGCCTGCGATTGCGACCGCTCAACAGAGTCCTCCAGCTCGCGTGTGATTTGTTCGTGCTCGTCGATCTGGACGCGCTTCCGCTTCGACTGCGACGGCTCCAGCGAGGGCGAGGCGGCACGCTTGCTGCCCTGTGCCAGGTCGACCGACGAGTTGCTCTTGCGGCCCTTCTTGCGGCGGGGTGCGTCTCCGGGGCCAACGGGGTGGTGCTCAGAGGCGAGCCCACTAAGGCGGGCCATGTCTGCTTCGTCGATGTTGATGCCTGGGGCGTATTAGATTTGTGCGTCCGAAATAGCGAGAACATGCTGCTCACAACAAGTCAAAAGCGTGTGTCAATCCAAAAGGAGGAGTTGTGCTGTTCAGAGGTGGTTGTGCTCTAGTTGGGTTTGCCTGCCGTGGGAGGCGTTGCGGAGTAGAGTATCAGCACGACGGAGCCAGGCGGGGAACGGCTTGTGATTGTGACCTGACGTGGGCGTGTCGTAGCGGGCGGAATGGGCTGGTGAAAATAGAAAATACGGGGAGGTTGGGAGCGAGTGGAGGTGCGGGCTAGTGAGTATTCTGCTACGTCAGTCGTGCACGCACCGCCAATGGTATGTGCCGCCTGGCCAGAGATGTTTCAACCTCCTTCCCTGCAAGTGACGTCGACGCGTCTGCGGCCTGAGCGACGCGTTTTCGCGCAATGCGGGGGATACATAAACTGCAATACAACGAAACTGATATGATAAGACTGCATATACTTGTAGTGAATTCCAAGATTTTCTACCAAGTGCAGGTCTGGCGGTGGCGACGTCACGGTTGCTGGGGCTCGTAAATTTTCCGCGGCGGGTGGAGCTTGGGCCGCCACAATCTTAGCGAGGCCTGCCATCATCTCACACGCGGACACGGCTGCGACAGGCATCACCGCGAAAAGGGGACCGCGAAAAGGGGCGTTTGATCACGCAGGCCGACGTATGCTCCTTTTCTCTATATCATTCTGGCATGCCATCATCGTTCCTTGGATCGGAAACTGGCAATGCCCGCCGATCAATCTATTCTATTTCATACGGCACAAGCGGCCAATCAATGCGAGCCAAACATGCTAGCCAGTCGCGACCTTGGAACGTCTCCTTGGAGTAATAGACGCCGAGGATTGTATAGCGAACTGTTGCCGTCGGGCCTCTACTTCTTCAACAGAAAGTCGCTTTGGATAAAAAACCCTTTCGTCGCACTCGCAACGCCATACAACCCGCCGAACGGCCAGCTCTCCCAGAAGCTTCTCTGGGCCCATTCGGCCCAGCTCTCCCGTCTTTCCACACTCTTCCCGCCCGCAACGCCCTTCAGATCGACCTTCACCTTGTCATACACACTTGGCAACGACTGTGCATGGTACCTCTCGCGCAGATTATCATACGCCTCCTCGTCGTATATCCGCCAAAACTCGTCCTCGGTGTAGTATGCATGCGCATAGAGGCACTTCAATCCGTTAAGCTCGGTAATCTTCGCTTCGAACTCCCGGTTGAGCTTGATGAACTGGTGCGGATCCTTGGGACCCATGCCCCAGATGCCAATGTCCAGGAGCGTCTTTTCGTGGCTGATGAGCTTGCCCATTGAGAAGCTTCGCTCATCGTGCGGGGCGGGCTTGACGGGGCAGAGCCAGAGCGGCCAGAGCCCTGTCCGTTCGTCGGTCCATTTCACAAACTTCTCCGCCTGGTCGTACGGGACCGCGAGATCCTGGATGATTGCCTGTGAGGAGAGACCCGAGCGATGAAGGGCATGCACCATGGTCCGACTGTACATGTACGGATCTAGTAGGTATCGCGTTATCCGGTTGAATGGTGTGCAGAAGTATTTAAATGCTCGGAGGCCGGACCAAAACACCCCGCGGTCGTATCGGAAGAAATACGTCTTGATCGGCACGCTTTCCGTATGCGCCGAGGTCTTCTCACGATCGATGCGGCGCAGGACATCTTCGGCATGTAGATACAGCCATGGATCAGCCGCCTTGTCGAAAGTTTGTACGCGGTTTGGTATCGGATTTGACGCCAACTTCCCCAGCATGACAACGCCGCGATCCAGCGCATACATAATGCCATCCATGTAGTCGACGCTCGGATCTTGCTCCGCTTCTTGGAATGCCTCGACCGCCTCTTGCGTGCTCCTGACTGCTCTGTATTCGAGCTCCACATACGGCTGGGCTTCGATAAGCTCCATCTCCAACAACGTGATGACGCCGAGCGATCCACAACTCCCAGCGCAAGCATAGAAGAGTTCTCGATGCTCATTCTCACTCGACGCCCAAACAACCTCCCCGTTCCCCAAGATGATCTCAATACCTCTGATACTTCTGTCGAACAAGCCCCACCGGAACGAACTACTCTCTCCACTCGTCCCCGCAAAACCCCCCCCTACGGTGATGTTCGGCAGCTCCATCACCACTTTGGGTAGCAGACCCTCCGCCATTGTTGCGTCGACTAATCGGTCCATCGGCACGTTCGGCTCCACCAGCACGGTTTTGTCAATCTTGTCGAAGGTGAGTACATGATTGAGAGAGGATGTGTTGATTATCCGGTCTTTTTGCCGGGACGAAGTACGAGTTGACAGGGTGCTGCCGTGGTAGATGCGAAACGGCGTGGACGTTTTGTTGAAGCTGCCGACGCGAGAGGCGAGTCGAGCCACCGTGGCGGTGTGGGCGTCCATTATTCGCGAGGTCTGGAGATAAAGGGCAACGGCAACAGGCGCAACGAATGATCAAAACGACAGTCAAGTATCTCAATGCTCAATAAGGATACCTAGCGATGTTCAAAGACGAGAAGTGCGGCTGCGATGTCGTTAATATAGACTGCATCGCCAGCTCGTAAGCACGCAGCTCGGCTCTGGTTTGGGATGGTGGGTGGGGCGGGGCGGGACGCAGGGGGGGGGGGGGGGGGGGGTGCAAGGCTAGGCGTTCCTGTATATCTTCTCCCAAGCTCTTCCAAGGGATAGCGGGCGGGGCGGAATGAAAAGGGGTAGGTGGTGGACATATTTTTTGTGATAATTGGCGGGTTTTGGTGGGTTCTCGTGTATCTACCAGTCGCATTGCCATCCAACACATCGCCGTCCAAAGACGGCCACGGCTTCGCAAGCAATGCTGCGCCGAACAATTGGCCCGACAACCCGATTGCGTTCGGGACGCCCGGAACGAGCTGAGATGCTCCAACCAAGCATCTTGCTTACGTACGCGCTTAAACGAACCCTTCATCCCAACCGTCAAGATCACGCACCGCATCATTAAGGTCCAACATTTCCAAGTTGCACGCGAACTGGGCCCCAGCAATATCATCATGGAAGCCCACAATTCCGCCGTGAAGTCCATAAGCGAACGAGTGCGACATTTCTACGAGGCCAAAACTGCATTCCGCGTCTATCACGGCAGCACCAACAGCACGCGCCACGCGAACTTTGACCGCGAGGCTATCGTAGATGTCAGTGCTCTCAACAATGTTATTTCCATCGATTCGGAGAAGCGAACGGCGCTTGTCGAACCCAACGTCCCCATGGACGTCCTCGTACGCGAGACAATGAGAGCAGGGCTACTTCCGCCCGTGGTCATGGAATTTCCCGGGATTACCGTAGGCGGAGGCTTCGTGGGAACGGCGGGGGAAAGCAGCAGCTTCAAGCACGGTTTCTTCGACCGCACTGTGCTGTCCGCGGAAGTCGTACTCGCGAACGGGACCGTGGTTACGGCATCTGAAACGTCGAATCAAGAGCTATTTGAGGGCCTTCGCGGAAGCTTCGGCACGCTGGGTGTTCTCACGCTCGTCGAGATGAGATTGATTGAGCTGAAGAAGTATGTGAAGATTACATACCATCCGACCACATCCATCGACAACGCCATGCAACGTGTCCAGCAAGAAACACGACGAGAAGAAACGGTCTACATCGACGGCATTCTCTTCTCCAAAGATTCCGGCGTCATTGTTACAGGCCGCCTCACCGACGGGACACCAACTTCGGCACAACCTCTTCGCCGCTTCTCACGTCCCTGGAACGAGTGGTTCTGGATCCACGCGAAATCGGTCGCCTCCAAACCCTCCTCCACACCCGTTACCGAAATCGTCCCTGTAGAAGATTATCTGTTCCGCTACGACCGTGGCGCCTTCTGGACCGGCATGTACGCTTTCCGCCACTTTTTCATTCCGTTTACGCGTCTTACCCGGTTTTTGCTCGACTACTTCATGCACACGCGGATCATGTATCACGCGCTGCACGCCAGCGGACACACAGACCGGTACATCATCCAGGACATTGCGTTCCCGGCAGGCAATGCGGCGCGGTTCGTGGAGTGGGTAGATAACGTGCTAGGCATCTATCCACTCTGGTTGTGTCCGTTGAGGGCGGATGGGAGGAGCAGCATGGGGCATCCTCGAGCCTACCAAAACGACGGAAATGTTTTCGACGGGGAGTACATCAACGTAGGCGTCTGGGGTCCGTATCCGTCTTCGGAACCCGCGTACGTCGGCATGAACCGAGCGCTTGAGGCCAAAGCCAAAGAGCTAGGAGGTTTGAAGTGGTTGTATGGACGGGCGTTTTACACCGAGGAGGAATGGTGGACTATCTACGATAAGAAGAGATACGAGGCGCTGCGCGAGAAGTACCATGCTACCTCCCTCCCGACGGTGTGGGATAAAGTTAAGGATCGTGGGCGGAGGGAAGATTTTGGGCCCGGGTTGAAGGGCTGGTTGAAACGGGTCGTTAAGGGCAATGGGTTGTTGAGTGGGTTTTATGGGGTGTATAAAGCTCTAAGAGGGGGGGATTATCTCTTGAAGAAAAAACCAGCCTAGAAAAATAAATTAATGATCTACTACGCATCATCTCAGCTCTCCCTTCTCCGTGATCTTTAAGAGATCCCTCCAAACCGCCTTCTAAACTAATCCTCTGGCTACCCAGATATCTTAAACGAGTGCACCGGTGGTTGGTCCGATCCACATCCGGACGGCAGCACCGCGCTGGAAGAGTGTCTGACCAATTAAAAAGGTGGCAGCTTCACAAAGTCCGACCTTGCGTTAGCCGCCGATCGTTTCTTCCTCCCATCATCTCTTCACCACTGCCGCGGCTCAGAAGATCGCGGCTCACCATTGTTACGTTTGTTTGATGCAATAGCGAATGCGAGAGACCCGGGCAGCCGAGTGCTGTCAGCGTACAATCGCTGTTGCTGCTATTCGCCTACGGCTGTTCCCCGCGTCCATAATTTGTCAGTCACCACTGTTCCCAACGACGTCATCAACACCAAAGCGCAATGGGTAATTCATCGAACTTCCGGAGAGCCTAAGAGCCTGCGCGTGCATCTCCAGGACACGGTACTCAGATGTTTTGATGTGGAATGCTCTTGCCTCTGCATGTCACCGCATCTAAAAACCTATCGACTACGCTTTCCATGGTAACGTCATCAATACCAACGCTGAGCAGACACCTAACGATTCATCGAGAAGAAATGAAGAGCTTACGCATGGATCCCCGGCGTTGATCAATATTTTCATGCATACATACATGCTGTACTGGGTCGCAGCGCAGCATCTTCCCCACCCTCGGAACCAGCTCCGATATGAAGATTGACGAATCGTCAATCAAGGTACGCGACGTCGTCGCAACTGGCACCGTTCGCATTCTGTCTTTGAGTAGATGGCCTGCAAGGAACCGGTGTATATCCAATTGCTGCCGTGTAGGTATAAGTGTGGAGCCAGGTCGCGTTGCAGTGGTAGGTTCTGTTATCGTTCAATTCTACATTCTTATTCTGCAGCCTGGCTACGAGCATATTGCACGACAGAAACACGTCTTCCGAGACCTGAATCACGCACCGTTCGTTGTTCATAAAGACTCGCGGGAAAGTGCGGAGCCGGCGCTACTACTATTGAACGCCAGGCCAGATCATCGTGCAACCTGCCAGCCTCGCCGACCTGGTGCTCGAGCTAGAGATGATGACATTGTCGGGCATTTCCCCTGCGCTAATCAGCGTTGTGGGAATAACAGCAGGCAATTTCGAGTTCCATCAGACGTATTTTGGACTTTCTGATTTTTGACGTGAGCGCTGTGGGGCCAGTCCGAGTTCGCCTTCCGTGCCCGTCCGCGACTGGTCACACAACGTCAATCACTACTGCCATCGCCGACGGTCAGCATTTATTAACGACTAGACATGGCAAGCTTCAAAGGTTCGCTGCACGATTCCAAATCCCCGCACGGCACTCCTAGTGATACTGCAGCTGGCTAGCTAATTCCTTACTAGTAAGTAGAGGACCTTGGGTGATTTATAAGTCTATATCCGGTTCCTGTAGAGATGATATCACGCCGGGGCACACTTACTGAGCAGGTGCTGGATATATAGAGCCCGACCGGGAGCAAAACTTCGGCCCCGTACCTCCCAACTCTCATCACTATGGCGCCTGCAACTACTTGGACGCCCCTCTTGCTTGCCGGCCTCGCTGCGGCGAGGACCTGTTCAAACCTCACTATTCCCGTCTCCATTTCGTCCCGACAAGGTCAATTTAAAGACGTCCCCGCCGAGAGCAATCTGGATACTGGAGCATTCGCCCAGGCCTTCACACAACAGGGCCGGAATTACTCTGCGACTCTACTGGAAGGCTTCCAGACAGTGACAGGCAATTATTCCATCTCGGCCAAGTTTTGTTACCCAGATTACGGTACTGGGTCGACGATACAATTGCTCTCTCACGGCATCGGCTTTGACAAGACGTACGTATTGTTCAATGTTGTTCCGAACAATACTCACGAGCTTGTAGATACTGGGACCTGTCCTACAATAACTACAACTACAGCTATGTCGAGGTCGCAGTTGAGCAAGGATACAGTACCCTCGCCATCGACCGCTTCGGCATCGGCAACTCCTCCCACGCTGACCCAATCAACATTGTCCAGGCGCAAGCAGAAATTGAGGCGCTGAACGCCGTCACTACGGGATTGCGTGCGGGAACCATACCCGGGATCAGCTCTACTTTCGAGAAGGTAGTTCACGTCGGCCATTCTTTCGGCTCGGTCCAGTCCTACTGGTTTTCCGCCCTCTATCCCAACAACACCGACGGCCTTGTTCTTACTGGGTACTCTGCGAACGGAAGCTTTCTGCCTGTCACAGTTGCGGCATGGAACCTGCACAGTGCCCGCCTGAACCAGCCTCTCCGCTTTGGGAATTCGTCAAACGTGGGAATCTCGACCGCTGTGGGATCGAGTGACTCGGGCGATGGGTTAATCCGAGGAGTCCAATCTCTCCTCGCCGGCGCCGGCATTGAGCTTACCGACCAAGAAGTTTGGGAAGAAATCGCCACTACCGAAGTCGGTAATCTAATTACCGGCTACAATCAAACCGGACTGAAGCCGCTCAACTACCCATCCGGCTACCTCGTCCCGGCCGACCTTACTGCGACGCAATACGTCTTCCTGAACCCGGGCTTCTTCGATGTCGGCTTAGCGGTTCTTTCCGAACAAACCAAGCAGCCGGTCACCGTTGGCGAGATCCTCACTATCGGAAATGCACCGAAGACATCCTCATTCACAGGTCCGGTCCTTGTTTTCACCGGTGATAAAGACCAGCCGTTTTGCGGATCCGATTGCATGAACACGGGAACAGACGCGGAAAGCATCCCCGCCGAAACTGTTACTCAGTTCCCTCGCGCGAGTGTGTTTGAGGCATATCTTCAGCCGAATACGGGTCATGGGTTGACGACGCATTACAATGCTACGGCTGGGTACGAGGTTATCCAGAGTTGGTTGGCGGCGAACGGGCTGGGAGCTTAAGAGTCATGAATGTCGAATATAGTCAGGAGACTATAGTACTGGTGGTAGTGTAAGAGCAATTTAGCTCGTACCCTTACTTTTTGCTCGTCCCACTGATGTTGTATCGCGATGATGTAATGTTCTGCTGAGTAAGCCGGCGCCTCTTCCGCTGCCAACGGTTCCTTTCCGTCCTCATCTCTACGTCCCGGCCTCATCACGCGTCTTTTGCAGCCTGTAAACCCCCAGATTTTGGTTGCAACCTCGAAGTGTCACAGGAAGCTGCCACTGTGCCAAGAAAGGCATATCTTAACTCCATTCCCGCTGTTAACCGCGGGCGCTGTCATTTTGTTTTCGCCTCAACTTTGATTAATTCGTCGCCGTTCACCGCCAAAGCATCGCCTCGCATTGAAACAACTCCATGCTCCAGCAAGCAGCAATTATCAAAGACCCGAAGAGGATAAGCTCCATCGGGCAGCCTCGTGATGCGTGGGGCTGGCATCGCGCGCGCCGACCATTTCAAAGCCTTGACTAACATCGAATTTAGCAGGTCCTCCGGGATTCTACGTGCACGTGGCCTCGTCCACGATAATGCGAATCTACAAAGTCGAAGGCCTGAGGGGGGGAAAGGGTGACTAACCGCTGATGAATAAGAGCAGATCTGCTTACGTGCAGCAGAACCGCATGCTAAGAGATGGGATGCCGGGGTTTGCTGCATGGGCATACGAGCACTTGCAGCCTTAGGCGAAAGGGGCTACCTTGGACGGTATTGAGAAGTTTTTTCGCAGGCATTTTGCAGGCGAAAAGTTATTATACACTGTGTTTGGGATAGGACGTCGCGACTCGCGCTGGAGCGCCCCACTTGCACACCAGCCGCCGTTGAACAAGACGAGGTTCGGTCCGCCTCCGGATAAACAACCCGTGGACGTTATTTTTACACCAGGCTTCTGCGGTGGAACCCGCCAATCAATTCGTCTTGCGAGATCGACGTGGGTAACGAGGGGGTTAGTCACGGCTTGGATATCGAGGAGAGCTGGGTGGCTGCCACGATGCAATCTCGACGCACACCCACCCGACTATCGAGGTGCGCAGCGTAGCACAAGGTTGGCCTAGTAGATCGAGATGCACGCGATAGAGACGGAACCGCAACTGAGGTGCATGGCTTAAGGCCGAGGGAGTGGATTACGAGATGCTTTGAGCATCCAGTAGGAAGAGTTGAAGAAATTGGGGAAGTATAAAGAGGCTCTTGGGCACGCAAGAATGCGGTTATCAGGCTACCTCTCTAGCTCTCTGCATCTTCCCCTGACCAGGTACAAGGCAGCACGTCGAAGCAGTCAAGATGAAATTCGGATCCAGCATTGCCCTCCTGGCCTTTGGACTCTACAATGCCGTTCGCGGCGATGGTACTTCCACCTCAAAACATCATCCAGACTCCTCTGACTTGCCTCAGCCGTCCCATGGGAGCGCATCGACAAGAACAACTCCGTAAGTCTACACCACATGCCATCCCCCACTCCCCACCAGACTACATGACTAACAACCCTCAGGTCCTCCTCATCCTCGATCTGCAGGTCGGCCTCTACCAGGTCGCCCGCGACTGGGATCCGACCCTCTACCGCGAAAACATGATGGCGCACGCCGCTCTGGGCAAGCTCTTCAACCTCCCCGTCATCATGACCACGTCTGCCGAGCAAGGTCCCAACGGCCCGCTGCCCAAGGAGATGCTGGAGATGTATCCCGACGCGCCGCTCATCAAGCGCCAGGGCGAGGTCAAGTACGTACATCCACCACCCATTGCCCCTTCTCCCGTCCAAGCATCTTCAGCCGGAGAAGTGTATTCTAACGGAAGATAGCGCCTGGGACAACGCTGACATCCGCGCCGCCATCCAAGCAACAGGCAAAAAGCAAGTCCTCGTCGCCGGCATCACAACCGACGTCTGCACCGCCTTTCTCGCGCTCTCGCTGCGCGCCGAGGGCTACTCCGTCTTCGCCAACATCGAGGCCTCGGGCACCACGACGGCGCTCGTGCGCGACACGGCCAACGCTCGCATGCAGCAGGCCGGCGTGCAGCTCGTCAGTCTGTTCGCTATTGTCTGCGATTTGATGCGCGATTGGAGGAATACGCCCGGCGCCAAGGAGGTGCTGCCGTGGTTGGATCGGTATATGCCCGTTTATGGGATGTTGGCGAGGGGCCATGCGGCGGCGGTGGAGAATGGGACAGTTATTCCTGGGGAGGCGGGGTTGATCTAGGGGGGAATGGTCGAGCAGAGGATGG
Organism: Lentithecium fluviatile CBS 122367; assembly: GCA_010405425.1. Taxonomy (NCBI): domain Eukaryota; kingdom Fungi; phylum Ascomycota; class Dothideomycetes; order Pleosporales; family Lentitheciaceae; genus Lentithecium; species Lentithecium fluviatile. Next base: position 155,920 of record MU005592.1, on the reverse strand, counting down.
TTAAAGGGATGGGAGTGGGGATGTAGTGGATTGGTAGTACGGGTGATACGAACCGTTCTTCTGTGCATACATGGAAAATGTCTTCATTTCATTTCGCACCAAAGCCCGTCAACATTCTCACGGGGAGCCAATCACATGAAACCATCGTTACTAGAACCACACAATTTCCCTGCTTCTGCAGTCCCTTGCTGAGCTGTCCTTCCATCTTCATTGAAGCGATTAGATCCCCCCCATTACTCTTTGGTCCACAACGCACTGATCGAAGCCTCGAGCACCTTGGTGAAATTTTCCGGCTCCTCCACACGGACCCACCACAGGCTTTTGGCGAGCCTGGCGAGGGGCGCCACGGACGCGTTGGAGGCGTACACAATTCTCACGACGGCTTCCTTGAGGGCTCTGCTCTCGGCGTCGGAGAAGGAACTCGCCGCTGTATGTAAGCCACGTTCGGTAGAACGAACGGGGGTGGAACGGGGATGGATCCACGCACGCGACCTGATTGCGGCGATGGTGTCGTCGACTGGGCCTTTAGTTTGTCGGCAACGGCGACCTGCGCCTCGACGCTGTATTTGCTCGTATCAGCACGTGTCGTGTGGAGTGTCTGCGTAGTGGGATGGAGGACATACCCGGCGATGAAATCATTTGTTTGCACATCGATCTCCTGGCTGTTGATGTTGATGGCCGTGGTCCAGACTTTGTGCTCCAGCTCCGCCACCGTGGCCCATTACCTTGCTTTTGCGGTGGAGAGGGTGAGGAGATTGTCGAAGGGGGCGCTTGCGGAGGCTGTGGTGTCGTTAGCAAGGGCACTACGCTAGTTGCTGGTGGCTAGGTGCTGGTGCTGTTGTAGCCCGGAGAAAAGAAGGGTATGAGGCGTTGAGTGGGAAATGCGGGAAGTGCGTCATGTACCGATTGCATCGGGGAAAGCGTTCAGCGAGGCAGAGCCGCTCGTGAGCGTTTGCCCGATGCTGATGAGGCCCCGGCCTCCCTGCGCGTCAGGGAGCTCGTCCAGTTTGGGGACGGGACGCATCTAGATATAGGGGAATTGCCAGAATTGTTGGGGAATGGCCGTTGCGGCTGTGATGGCGAGGGCGAGTACGGCGTAGCGCATTTTGGCGGACTTGGATTTGGTGATGGGGAAGGCTAGGGGGGATGGAGGCGGGAGGATGGAGAAAGTCGGCGGTGGAAGGACAATGAGATATAAAGCAGGTGCCTTTAAAATGGGGGCGCGTTGTGCAATGGAATAAATTGAAACCCTTATTGTGAGCCCCATTCCTGTTTGAGGGAAGTGTGGCGAGAGGGAAGAGTTTGGTTAGTGGGTATAACTTGAGCTCAACGTCCGTTAAGGCTAATGTCTCCAATAACAACAAGCCGTGGTCCTCCGTAGTAAATTTCCTTGATGACGACCATAAGAATAAAAGCTGCCTGCTGTTCAGACTCCTGATCTCTCCACACAATCTCCGGGTCATTTGCGGGGTTGTGAGATATTCATTTGAAGTGAGTCGGGGTGGTGTCTTGATCTCCAAAAACTAAGTACGAGCCGTGGGATAAAATGTATCGTGCAAAAGATTTGTTGCTCGTGAAGAGACTTTTAAGATAAAATGAGTGAGGAACTCATGTTGGGGAATTTGACGCAATCGCTGACGTTGTGGAGGGAGCAGGGTTGCTTATGGCTCCAGGTCTCGGGGACAGATATGGGTGCATTGTAGTAAAATGGCCCTTTCTCTTTCGAAAGTCCATTCGCTAGACGACATGTATGGGTTGGCGGTGTTGCGGTAACGGATGAATTTGAAGGTTGAAAGGTTGGTGAAAGGGGCATCAGAAGGTGGCAGGTGGACCCGAGCTAAGCTAGCGAGGCAGGCGTAACCAAAGGCGCCCCTTTGCAACCAGTTGACCGCTCCCACCCCACATCCCAACATTATCGACACGACGCATCACCCCTCCATTGCGCCAATCTCGTTGGTAATTTCATAGTTAATAATGCCACACGAAAATACTCTTCTCGTTTAGCGAATTCGTGCCTGACCCAGATGCATTCGAGACTTCTATCCCACCCGCGAAGAGCGCATCATTCTCCACTGTGCCGTAAAATCAAGTCCCGCGGATAATGAGCCAAATACTATGTTTGTTTTGAAAGATTGTGCGTTCGCTAAAAAGAGTCCATTTCCACTTCCACGCCGTCGATTTGTTTCGTCAAGAGGTCCACGACGCCAGCACACCCACCATCGTGCGGAAAATGAGAAGAAAAAGACAATGACAACGCACGCTGCCTGCGTTCTTGCATCTCTACCGCCGTAAATACAGATCAACGATAAATGCTCCATGACTTCATGCGGAACGTAAGCCTCTTCAATTTTGACGCCGTGAGGACTGTTAGAGTGATGTGAAATATTTTACTGTGTGGACGTCTACGCCACTCAGTGCAATGAGCGAGGATGTTGCCAAAAAGTCTGGGTGTACGACATTTTGGGCTGCGCAGCATCAAGCGTGCATGCTGTACGGATGAAAGCCACCACGATGGTAGCAAAGCGACAACAAACCTGTCATAAAAGTGCACCATCAGCGAGACGAAAAGCGAGCTGTTCACGATGCAGCACGCTTCCAACGTGTCGCTGTACATCGATCGCACAAGCCACCTCATCCCTCACGTGTAGCGACATATATGCCTTCATAATCCGTCATTCTTCCAGGAAAACTCCTTCCATAGTTCATGATATGAAAGCGTCACAGTCAACGCTATCCGCAACCACTCACCTATACATCTTCTTACAGTCACCTAACTGCTAACATCGGACCGCAAGCGAACAAACCAATACCATGGCCTACCACATAGACGGCTCTATCATCCAAAACTTCCTCACCCGAAACACCCGCCCTATCGATATCCACTCTCTCCCGGAAGACTCAGAATGTTCCATCTGCCACAATCCTTACTCACCCCCCGATCCCGCCTACCTGCACCCTCTCCATCCAGATACCGAGACCGAATACGCCCTCCAAATAGTCGGCCGCGGTGCTTGCACCCACATCTTTGGTCGCCGCTGCCTAGAAAGGCATATCCGCGCAGGCCAGCCGTGGAGCCATTCCTGTCCGCTATGTCGGGCAGAGTGGTTCCCCCCGCCGCGGGCTGGGCGTTGGGATGCGGTGGTAAGGGTGGAGGATGCGCTGAATGTGTTAGTGCGTATCCAGAGTGATGATGAGAATGTAATGCTCGAGGTGGAAAGTGTGGAGAGAAATTTGAGGGGAATTAGGGAGATCTTGTATGAGCGAAGGTGGCTTTGAGAGGATTGGGGAATTTCGGGGTGTTTTGAGTAACAGGGAAGGTGGGTGTGAATTATCATGTAATCAGTCTTGTACTATACTGCATACAATTCATGACGCGTTAGCCATCCTCAACCACTTAACAACACCTAGCCAGCCCACCATCACAACTCCTGCACTTCAACCTTGAACCCCTCATCAAAGCAATCCCCATCATAATTCTCCTCCGCAAGAAACATAGCAGGATACTCCTCACCCCTTGGCAGACACACCATCAACTTACTCAATCGCTCACCCACATTACACTCCAAATACTCCTCTCCAGATCCACACACAAGCATGCTCTCATTTCTCGCCTGGCCAAGAGTCTGGAACTCAACCGGCGCGTATGCCTCATCCACACTCGATCCTGCAACGGCAACAAGATCATGCTCATCGAAGAGATGGCCTTCAGTGTCGAGCCTGAAAGCTGAGCCCTCGTTGCTGAAGCGCACGGGTTTGGCGCCTTTGGCATCGCTGCGAGCGTGGACTTTGGCGGCGCTGCGGGCGAGGAATTTGGGTGATGAGAGGACGGTGAATGTGCATGTGGAGACTGTGGTACTGGTTGAGGTTGTCGTGGTTGTGGGGAGTGCTGCTGGGACGGTGATGGTGGTTTCCGGGACCTGGGATATGATTAGCAAATTGAACCGACTTCCTTGACTTGAGCATATACGTACCGTGACAAAAACCGTGTCGATTTTGACCGTGGTTTCTGTATCAGTTATCGTCGCTGTTGAAAACGCCGAAATTGTGATTGTATTCGTCACTACCGCCGTGACCACGCTCGGCACCGTAATCGTAGCAGTGGACAGCGACGTTGTAGTAGTCGTTGGGGTCGGGATCGACAGACACCCGCACACCGTCGAAGCAACTTTGGACTGAAGTGACTTTACGATCTCGAGGCCGCTCTTCTTGGTTGCTCGGGCTTCCAGGTTGCGCTTCTCCGCCCATATGGCGCGATCGACGCTCACGTATCCATCGACATCTCGCTTCAAGACGGTAGTACTGATTGGTGTTGGGCAGAGAGGTGAAGCTACGGTTGTTACTGTTCGTGCGGTTATCTGGACGGCGGTGACGGTTGTGAAGCCTGCGCTGACGGTTGAGGTAGTGGTAGTGGTGCTTCAGCAAGATTAGCATATTTCAGAACGTGCTGGAATAGGTGCCGCGGCTGTGCATCTCTTATAAGGTTATCTTGGGCGTCAGACGTACCTGGTAGATGTGCTCGTCGTAGCAGTCAACGCCGGAAAAGTTATCGTAAGCTCAGCCTCAGCGACTGAGGCAACCGTGGTGACGGAGACAGCGGTGGCAGTAGTAACCCCCGTACGAGTGACTGTAGACGTAGGTATCTTGAGAAAAGATGAGCAGTGGCTTGTCACTTTGGCATCGCCCTTGACTTCCTTGACTATGCCGGTAACGATGGCACACACGACGGCAGAAAGACCGCGCTGGTCAAGCTGCTGTTCAATAGGCGAGCCATGAGCTAGAATGAAGAGACTGAAGACTGATAGGAGAAGTACCCGAAAGCATGCCATTGTGAGAGAGAAATTCTTTGCTACAACCAAACCGAAGAGGAAAGACAATACTTTTGGTCTATTTATGCTGTGTCTTGCGGTAGAATCCTTCGTGACGGTGGACTCTTTGAAAAGTATCAGGTTGTCTCTTTCGGTATTAGCATGTCGTCTACCGCCGTCTATATTCGTCGTTTCCATTGGTGGGCGCAACTCTTACCACCTTGCCGTTTACCTCCGCACCTCTAGCATCCGATCCCCCGTGCCACCATGGGATTCTTGAAAGCGCAAAGTCCCAAAGAGGAAACCATCACCCACACGTGGGGCCTTTTTCGGGAGCGCCGTGCTCGTGTTCAGAATCCGCATACGCCCGGGACCAACGAGGCACTTCCGTTGCGAAAGCCACAGTAGCCTCGCCCGGCTGACGGAACGCCATGGTGTATTATTCCCGGTCTTTCGCGCCATGTGTGCATGCAAGCGACGTGCTCAGCCGCAAAGTGCAAACAAGGCGGGTGTGAGCTGGCAATGCTGGCGATTTAGTCTAGGCTCGCTTAGCGTTCAAAGGTTATACCGGAAGTGGACTAGTTGGTTGCGTTTCGTACTGCCGAGGTCTGGTTTTCTTTGTTCTCGCTACTGGAGAAAGGCACTTCTTCCTTCTTGTTTGAGGATCACATTCATCGCAATTCTATTGGGCTCGAAAGGAGTAATAAATGTTCATAAAGATGGAAAACTCGATTGGTTGATATGATACAGAAGAAACCCAGAGTGCCCTTGCTCTATTCAAGAATGTGGAGGCTAACGACACCACGACGGGAAGCCCAATGATAATAGACAGCAAGGTTAAGCATCATTTCCTTCCGAGACTATGACGCCGCAGGACGCCGCATACGAAGGAACATCCACCCTATCAACACTCAATATCACCCCCTCTTGAACCGGTGGCTCAGCTTCCAAGACTCTCGTCGAGCTGCCCAACTTGCTGGACAGAATCTTCAAGCCTACGGTAGAGACGATCCAGCATTCGCTCCGCCTGAGCAACAGAAGCCGTGATCTCCTCGCCTCCAGCCGCTATCCCGAAGGCGTCCAACACTTGCTGAACGAAGGGTGAGGAAGGCTGATCGCGTCTTCTGTTCGAAACCCTCCCGCTTATTCGACGAATACCTCCGCGTAAACGACGCTCGCATTGTCGCAAGACCGACTGTGTCCGCTCAGTAGGACCTTCTCGCGTCGTTGCGCGAGGTTTCGGATAGCCGATAAACCAAGGCTCTCGACAGATTGGACAACGGTGATGCCACGGATCTTTCCCCCTCACGTGCCTTGATAGACATCGGCGGCCGAAGATGTGCCCACAGCATCGCTTTGCGCCGTCTTGGCCTGCTGTCATCTCGACACGCACCGCCCACTCGCCTGCAATACTGTTGGGATCCGCTGATGATTTGGTGAAGTCGATGTATGGCTCCATGCAGATTGGGCATTCCGGAGATTCGAGGATTTTGGAGCCCAGCGGTATGGGTGTTGTGAAAAGGACAAATCCTGGATCTGGCGCACGTCGCGCTGTGTTGGTCGGCTGCGGCGTCATGATCGTTGTAGTGGAAGAGGGGGGTAGCTTCGATGAAGATGAAGATGGCGCTGCGGAGAAGGTATTGCGTTAGAAGGCTCGCGAGGTATATAAATGCAAGATGCGTGAAGTCGAAGCCGGTGGTTATTCACATTTTCAGAATACGATCACGCGGTGACTGAGCTGTCTCGCTGAAACTAGACACGTTTCGCGAGTTGAAGGTTGAGTGATTGCGTTACAATCTCCGCTTCACTGGTTCGTCGCTGTGAATCGCGCCATACGCAGCACCGCGGAACAGCCGTGTTGGGACTTCACGATGGCACCAGCTAACGACTCACTCAAAGTTGAAGCCACACTGCGGGGAAGTCATCCAGCATGGATGACTTCCGCTGGCCAGCAAGAGAAAATGTTCACACTGCGAAGCAAACGAGGGTCAAAACGAACGAATGACTAGTGGCGGATATTGCGCCGACACGCTTCTCAATCGCCCGGTCCACGAGCCGTCAGAAAGTCGAAGTCCGCCCCCAAGTGCGCTTGGTTGACATTGCGCTCATAGAGGCCGCGGTAGCCCCTCCTGGTCCTGCGTTCCGTGAGGACGGTAGGTCGTGCAGCTTGCTCTTCGGTTCCCAATAGCGCCCGTCTCCTTCGCGCCAACCGTTCTTTGATTTCGTTCGCATCAACATCAAGCTGCAACAAACGCTGTTCAACGTTGCACGTAATCATGTCTCCGTCTTCAACAATGCCCAGTACGCTATTTGGCAGCGCGCTTTCGGGAGAGACGTGAAGAATGATAGTTCCACCCGCAGTGCCACTCATTCTTCCATCGCTGATCCTTAGCATGTCGACTACGCCTTCTCGACTTAGCTTTCGAGGTATGGGAATGAGGCCTGCTTCGGGCATACCGGGGTAGCCGATTGGACCAATGTTTTGCATGACCAGTACCGAAGATGCGGAGACCTTGAGATCGGGCGAGTCGACGCGATGAGCAAGATCTACTGCATCTTTGAAGACTACTGCTGGACCGGAGTGAGATAGCAGAGACTGATCCTTGGATGCTGAAGCTTTCATGATACTGCCCTCTGGCGCCAGGTTCCCGTAAAGCACCACCAGGCTCGAGGACGCGGTCAAGGGATTGTCCAAAGACCGGATAATTTCGGTTGAGTATGCGAAACGCCTGAATGGGGTCGTATCCAAGACTTCGCCTAAGGACTGACCGCTAATTGTCCTTGCTGATAGATGGAGAAGTGGTCTGAGAGTGTGCAGCAAATCAAGCATCCCTCCTGCGTTGTGGAAGTCCGTCATATAATTGTCTCCGCTAGGCTTCAGGTCGACTATGAGAGGAGTCTTCTTGCCGATCTCGTCGAAGTCCTGTAGCGTGATCGTTCCCTGTAATTCTGGCATTCGGTTTATGATGGCTAAGAGATGAATCACGCCGTTGGTGCTGCCTCCAATAGCTTGTAACACCGTAATGGCATTCAAAAACGAATCTCGGCTGAGTATACTCTGAGGCGTGTGCTTAGCTTCAGCTGCTGCCACAGCATTACGACCTGTTTCTTCCGCTATTCGCAGACGCAATGCTGACACGGCTGGGGCGCTTGCGCCTTTGAGTGGAATAAGTCCTAGCGCAGCAGTCAAGCATGCCATGGTACTAGCTGTTCCCATGACACCGCAAGTGCCAGCCTGTTTAGTGTCAGGGAGCGGTCTTACGCATAGTGTAGAATGTCACTACCCACAGTGGGTGCGAGCTCTTCATTTATTGCAGCGATTTCCTCAATGTCAATCTGGCCCGCTCGGAAGGCCGCCCAGTTGTTGCGACAATCCGTACAAGCACCGATGCGCTTACCCTGGTGACTTCCTGGCATCATGGGTCCCGTTATAAGGGGCAAGATGGGCTTGTTGGCTGATATGCCACCCATGATCTGTGCGGGAACAGTTTTGTCGCATCCTGCAATAATTTCAGTCGACAAGACACACATGAATACCGAGTATAGGCTTACCCCCGATCATGATACACGCGTCGAGAGGCTGTGCACGAATCATCTCTTCGGCATCCATGCTCATCAAGTTCCGCAAGAACATGCTTGTGGGAGCCGAGAAAGATTCTGCGACGCTGATGGTGGGAAAGTCAATAGCGAGCCCGCCAGCCAGCTGCACACCCCTTTTGGCAGCTTCAATAAGCTGCGGGGTGTTCCCATGGCAGGGATTGAAGCCGGAATACGTATTGATGATGCCGATGATGGGTCTTGAGAGTGCGTCCTCCCCGTAGCCTAAGGCTTTGATGAAGACTTTCCGGAGAAATAAAGAAAAGTGAGGATCGCCGTAGCCTGCAAGTCCTTGCTTCAGACCAGATGTAGATGTGTTGGCCTGCGAAAGGTCGTAGTCTGAGTTGTTCGCCATCTTGACGCGTTTCCGATGATAGTTGACGGGGCTCTTAGCGTCCGGACTTCGTTCATCCTCGAATTTTTCTTTCCTACGATTCCAATAGAGACATTTGTGCCAGCATCGGGGAAGTTTGGAGGAGTAGTGGTTGCGCCATCACGGACCCAATAACGTAACTTACCTCGGTCTGCTGAGTCATCCAAACCGTCCAGGCCACAACGCACGACAACTTTTGGCGTTCATCAAATCATTGATTCTTGTTACTATCTAGCTGAATGTTTAATTTTACCGCTGTCTTCTTTCTTCCCTTGTCGCACCCCGAACGCGCTCCTGCCTCAGGTCTTCCAGTCTCTGCCACAGTCTTTCGATCGTCCGCTCTAGATGCTGGACTCTATGCGTGACCTGCGCGTCGCTCTCTCCATCAACATCGTACTCTGACAACATGTGTTGAATGAATGCCACTGATCGGTACATCCTTCCCCTGTCCGAAAGCATTCGCGCATTTCCTCCCGTTCGTTCACCGCGTTCATGCAATGAATTCCCTGTTGGCACCCTAACAACTTCTGGTGCGTCAAAAATCGGAACGAGTTCTGGCGCATCGTGGATTCTGGCTGCATTTGTTTGCGGTGTTTGCATCGTATTGTTGTGAATATCCCCGCCACCGAATCGCTCAATGTATGACTGCAATTCTTCCCGCAATGTGTCATCAGGATGCTCCCGTATTTCCACCGGCTCTTCTTGGATAGACTCAAACCACTGCCGCCTGCAAAGAGGACATCGTTCGCTCCAAGGGTATCCGCTTCGAAGAAGGGCTTCCATGCAGCGTCTGCAGAAGACGTGCTGACATGAGTGATGAGGGTGCTGCGCTTGTACTCGTACGGCGTGTTCAATATTCCCCGGGTCCGAGGAGTAAGCGTGATTGCAGATGGGGCAGCATTCTTCCTCCTCAAGCGGTCTGGGAACTCGGTGCAGGTTTCGGAGCCGAGCCAAGATTATGTGCTGCGTTGGTGCCATTATCTCTTCTCGTCGACCGATTTGTTGATAGCTTGTTAGAAGCTTCCTCGCTACGTTAGAAAGAAAATGCTGATGTTGTTACAAAGTTCCAGTTCTTGTTTAAGTAAGAGTCATGGCCATTTCAAAGGTTCCTCAGAGGCTGCGTAAAGGACTTCTATCACTCGACGTGTGTTGGAGTGAAGAGATGCACGGTGACTATTCCGCCATCCACCACAAAATTCATTCCTGTATTCATATGTGTTAGCTCCCCTTCACAGTAGTGCGGTTTCCAAATTTCAGCGAGCATTGAAGACCAAAAGTCGGCCGCTTTCTAGGAGCCCTAATTCCATGCGCGGAATTTGCAAGGAGAGCCAAACGAGGCACCCAGGCTCAAACGCAGCACCTGGATAGTCTGTGTGATTGCAATGACAAAAGTATTCAACGATATCATCACCACAGAAGTAACGAAATGTATAGCGTACGACGAAGGTACACGTTTTCGCGAAAGTATCAGTTCGTCTATCTTCTCAAGAGCGGGGCCACGACCCCCCTCCCAGTCGCGCCGAGCCGACCACGGATCGAATATATCCACCTATGAAGTCTTCTCGCATGCTGCTCTGCTCTATGAATCTGTGTTATATCATCCTCGGGCCCCTCCCAATCTTCTTCCTGCCTCTTCAACTACTCTCTTCCTCCCTGCAGACCAGGGTACTCTCTCGCATACTCTAAATTTCACCAATTTTCTTCCATCCAATGTTCATAAGCATAGTCCCGTTTTCCTACGTAGCCCGGTGGGTAATACGTCATATGCTCCACTGCTCTTTGGCGATCTTCGGTGCTCATCCGGAAATAGGACGCCAGCAGTACATGTATAGCAGGCTCGTTGGGTACACTGAAGGCGTTCCTCCGAGATCGTGCCGTCGTCGGTATTGATGTATCCGATAACGATGCTAGGCCATCTCCATCGCTGAGCCACACAGTGCGACATATTGGGCATTTGTTCTTGTATCTCGCGTTTATGTATATGAGAATCTGGAGGCATTTGTCTCCGAATGTGTGTGTAGCTGGGTACGTTTACGCTAACAGGGTGCTCGGCGTCGCCTTCGCTGTTGGCCGAGAAGTATGGAAGTAGACATATTGGACACGTAGGGTCGGGTATATCGTGGGGACCGGCTGTATGGTGTATCGGATCTCTATGGGTAAATGTGGTTGCGCCAGGCGCGACGACGAAGTGAACATCCTGTGAGTTGGACATCTTCCTTAGCGGGAAAGGGAGGGAGGGAGCAATTGCACTTTATTTACTACGAGGACGAGGGCGCCGTTGAATTATCAGGCTTGAAATAATGGTTGTTGGCATTGAATGCGTTCGTGTGAGCCTCGCGTGGTATCTCTTCATCTTTCAACATACAGGGTAGCTGACGGTGCATGCGCCAAATTATCTCCATTGCCACCGCAATATCACCCAACACACTCCCGAGGCACTGAGTCAGCGTCAAGTTCTAGTCTAATGCAAAGTGATATGACTCAGTACTGTAGTTATACAAAGAAGCACCTGGAGGCGCACCTTCTTTTCTTCAGGCATACAAAGAACCTTCTGCGACACTACAACAGCGGGTATCATTAAAAGCCTCGATCCTAAACACTACACCACTTTTACATTGTCTTCCAATACAACGGCATCGGACGCTGCCACTTTCCTCAACCCTGCAATCATATCTTTTGCTTCAAACAACTTCCCGGACTCAGGCTATCAAGTAAAGATTGAGAAAGGCTGTCAGGCTCAAGCGCAGACGGAGCGGGCTACCGCATCAAATATAGTAGGGTAGAGTTTCCGACTTATGATGCAAAAGTCGGTCGGCGTCGAGAGAGCTAATTATAGCAATAGCTCAAAGCACCTCAAAAGCACAGGCTCGTTTTGTGATAAGAAAGTCTTGGAGGGGTATATCCTTAGCAAGGCGAACGTTAAAGCTCTGTCGGTGTCCACAGCCGGAAACATTGGATTGCTAACCGTCTGGGGCCATGTGAGCACACTGAATGACACAAACAAAGTCAAAGGCACGTACAACTCCATTCGATTCTCGACTGCAGCTAACGAAAGTTAGAGCTTCTCGAAGGAACGAAGGCGAAAGCAGAGATCCTGCCGAACAAACTCGAGGAGAATACGACTGAATTCACCCACGTGGACTACTACTAAGGTATATGTCGCCTCCTTCCTGCTCCCTTTGTCACTGTGGCTTTGGCGTCCACCCACTTCGCAGATAATTGACCAATATAGCTCTGGATCCCATCGGGCGACGTCGATGATTGGCATCGAATGGTCGCATCCCAGATCAGATTTAGCCCCCTCGGTTCTGACTTGATGCAGTGCTTGAAGTACAACAATAGAAAGCAGGGCGTTTCACGGTTCAAAGACCTGGGCTCTGCGCAAAAATTTGAAAGTAAATTACCCAAAGTCGTCATTTAATCGGGCTTATAGTTGACAAGTCTCAGAATTTCTGAAGGGTAATTACGGGCTGACCGAGGTGGAAATTGTCAGCGGCACGCGTCAACCGAACTGCCGCCGATTACTGTCGGTACTGTGGGTCAGGGTAAAACAAAGACTGGGAAGGCATCAGAGCCACTCCCGAACGCGGGAAGTACCTCGAAGTCAGAGCAAGCAAGACCTCAAGCTGAGAACAAGGGACCCGTAGTCGCTGATGGCACTTCAGAGTGGGGTCGAAAAATGCTTGAAGTCGAGGAGAATTTGGAAGCCGAGGCCCAAGGATCAAGCGGTGCTACGGAGGACAAAGGCAAGGGGAAAAAGAAGCAGGGAATTGTGGGACCAGGATATGGGAGTTGGTGGCACCCGGGGCTGAACAACTGGACAAGTACGGTAGTGCATCTTCAGCTGTCACTGAAGATGAATATGGTCCTTTCTTGTCTCGGTGTGTCCCTCAATTCTTCCTGGCTTGGTATGTTTGGCTGTTATCTGGGTGGAATTTACTTAGTTGATAGCGACAGAAGATTTGCACCTGCGACAAAATGTTCACCGAGGAGGCGTGAGTGAAGAGGTGAGGTTGCAAGTGAGTCTCGGCGACGCTCCCCACAGTGGCGCCGCCCGTGTCATCAAAAGGTCCGTGCCACGGCATCACGCATGATGCAGCGGCAAGCGCAAGTCGTCATTCCACCTCCTACACACCCTCTCACTCACATATTTGCCTCCAGAGAGTCTATTACTGATTCTGCCGTTTCTTCATCCTTGCGCGCCTCTTTGGAGCTGTCTCTTTGAGTCTTGCCCCCAGCCTCCCTCTGCTGCGCGCCTCGGAGATTATTCCTTTGCGGCACCACCCCTGCCGCGCATCATCCCCGATATCGCAGCGGCCTCGTCAGCCGTCCAAAACAGGCTTGCCTGCTTCGAATGAAGAAGGTGTTAATACCTTTGAGATTGTCGAGTACGGCCATCGTGCATGCTGCCCCAACTTGAGGGTCGGAACAGCACTGGCTAGGCGGGATCCGGAAGGTGTCACGGCAGCTTGCAGATAGCAACGGCCAAGTCGACATTGGGAACCACTCATCGCTATCCCGCATGCTCGGGACCCTATTCTGAGGTGATAGCTCGGGGCGCTGACTATATCGCATCACAAGCTTGCGGGGCTTCACCTGGCGAGGTACAGCGCTCGCCACCTCGTTTGTTCTGTTTATACACAGCTTGCTGGACATTTTGATCGCATTGCTTAGACCGTCAAGCCTTATATCTGCGATATTAGTCTTAGGCCGTCGCCATGGCTATCGAAGCTACGCCTCCGTTCTTCACTCTGCCTTCTGAGCTCATCCATCACGTCCTCAGCTTTCTACCGCTGTCAGACCTGCTCTCAGTCAGTCTCGTCAACCGCGCCCTCCATGAGCACTCTCTGCAAGACACGCTCTATCAACCATTCGTGCAATCTCATGTGTCAGGATCAACGGTCCCCAGGCCGTCCGACTCGACCTGGCGCGATCTCTTCAAGCTCCATCATCCATACTGGTTCATTCCGAAGAACAAGATATGGTTTGCCGACACCGCGCATACCGGGAAACTCCTCATAGCACGGTACAACTATCGACTCAATGCTATCGAGGCATATGCGTTGGTCGCAGAGCGGCGTCAGCCCACCTTCCAGACCTGGGAGTGGAACCCAGATGCCATCATTCACACATTCAACCCGCGCGTTCGGCTCGACCTCAACGCGCCTGTCATACGCTTAGATGCGGATTCGTATGAGAAGGCGATGGGCGAGGTTGGATATCGGCTGCAGAAGGAAGTGCCGATGAACGTCTTCCACGAGTCACTCCACTCCACTGCAGCCCTCTACTCACGGCTTATGCTCGCACGACCATGGCCAATACACAGAACCTTTGAGACCACGCCCGTGTGGCCACCGCTTATAGTGCCGAGCGAAAGCCGATCACGCACCGACTCGCCTTCCAGCTTCCGAGACCCTGGCAATCGCCCTGCTAGGCTATCCGAGATGTCGAAAAACAGCTTCAGAATCAGGAGGTGGATGGAGTTCTCATCACGCCCCCATGGCGTCAGCATGCGCGTTGGCGAGGACATTACGACGTGGGCGACACTGCCGGAAGAGTGTTATACACCCACGCGAGAAAAGCCATTTCAGGGCATCTGGTGCGGCGACTATGCGGGCCACGGGTGCGAGTTCCTCGTCGTCATGCAGCCGGACGATCCACAGCCATTACCCGAGCGGGCATACTGGGTAATGAAAGCGAGGGAGCGCAATGGCAGTGTCAGTAGCGACGGCTCCTGGAGCACCGCGCCGACCGATGCTGCCGAGTGGAATGAAGCATGGGGTGATGAGGTCGTACAATCTCCCGAGGAAGATCCTAGCGCGGTTCTTGGAGAGAGCGTGGCCACCCTGCACCCGACAACCTCGAACCAAGAAGTCGAACAACTGACCAAAGAAGACGAAAGCGTCTACCGTGGCCGCATCGAAGCGGTCAAGCTCACTGGCGACCCGAACATACCGCGTGGGGAGTACACATTCATTGCGCCGGATATTGGGCCCAATGGGCTCATTCGAGTTGCTACCGAGGAACTGTTCAAAGGGGCGCGCATTGTCAAGAGCGTCGGTCACATTGCAGCCAGGGGATTCCGGGATGGTGAGTACTTTGGAATGATCCATCACGGTAGTCAAAGCTAACAGAGCATAGACGACTACATGGCATCGCAGCTCATCCTCATCTCGCACGACCGGCTGGCGCAATACTGGGAGACGTTTGGGCATGTGTCGTTCTATGAGCGGGTCAACATTGATGATTTTACGAAAGTGACGTAGGAAAGGGTTAATTGCGGTGGGACTGAGGCTTCAGGAGCATTGCGTCTAGGTGTCATTGCATATACTTTCCACTATACACCTAATTCTCTCTCCGAATGTCGTCTTCATTACCCTGAATACCAAATTGGGCTAGCGCTTAGACCCCTGCAAGACCCTCAAACGTCATAGTGATCGTCAACAATTTTCCCTCGGCCTGGTGCGTGCGATTAAACACCCGCCCGAATGTGTTTGCTCCCCCACATTCACGCATCCTAAGACTCTAGAACTCGAATCCTGCATATACCTTTCAATTCTCAAATTCCTAGTCGACCAATACCTACGATAACTCCCGCGACCATGCCGCCGCATCACGAACAATACATCCTCCGCGTCACCGCTGGTCCGACGTACGACACGTCCAAGCATCAAGATGTGCACGTCAACAGCGAGAAGCCCGTAAACCTCTCCTCCGAACATCTCGACGCGAGGATACACGTTCGAATCAAAGATTATAGAGGTATGTCTTCTGTCCCAGCGTACCCGACGACGCCACACCTCCACATCGCCGCAAAACCCACCCCAGACCTCCATCCCGCAGTCTAATGCTAACATGCCAACCCAGGCCTCCCCCAAAACTCCCCCTCCACCTCCCCCTACTTCAACACCCCGCAACACCCCTACGACCGCTACTCCATCTCCTTCTCCTTCACGCCGAAGCGCTCCATCGCAGGCCACCACCTCGTCTTCGGCAACGACTTCGACCACCCGATCCGCGACCGGCTGCCGCCCCTCTTCGACAAAGCCTTCGGCATCGTAAAGTGGTGGATCGACCCGGGGCTCGATGGCGACGTGCTCTGCGACGAGCCGTATCTGTATGGCGCGCTGCTGAGCTCGATAAATGTGCTGAGTATCGGCGGGAAGGGGGACGCGCGGGCGGATCTGGATCCGAAGGAGGGGGAGGAGGGCGAGGTGGTGGTGTATGAGGAGGGTGCGGAGGGAGATGGCCATGAGGTGAGGAGCAAGCACAACATCCCCGCCGCCTCGGCGCAGCGGCAGAAACACTTCCTCAATGAGGCGCGAAGGAAGGACTTTGAGTTTGAGGCTGGGCGCGAGCACAAATGCGATTTTTTCAATCCGTATCTGGATTTCAACGAGTTTGCGCTCAAAATTGGGTATGGGTTGCCGCCGATTTCAATCATTGGACATTGGGATGGGCAGCCGTTACGGTATGTACTCTCCCCTCCCTGTTGCTGACTTGTTTTTGCACCGGGGCGACGAACCATCCCTTATCTTTACCCTCTCTCTATTCTTTTTCTGTACTTATTCTTGCCCACCACAGTGGAACCGATGCACTGAATCGCGGTCTGACTAACGAAAGTACACATTCTCTCAGATACGTGCTCAAGGACCGCCAAACGAATACCGAGCTCTTCGTTGTCATCTTCCAGCTCATACCGACCGAGGAGGCGAAGAAGGAAGGCGCTGAGGATCCAGATGCGCAGTTTGAAATGGTGCATGGGGGGAAGGAGGAACAGACGACGGGTGGGGACGATGATGATTTGGACTGAGCGTGGGTGGTTGGGATGGGATAGGTGCATTGGGTAGGAGTTTGAAGGCAGCGCAATGCATGGACCGGGACCCGGGACGCGAAAAAGATGGCGCATGGATACACGGATAGACCAAACGTTTGCGCTTTTACATGACATGACATCTAATGTACAAATCACCCCTCTCACCCTGCGCGTCTTCTACAGCCTCTTGCATACATCGTTGATGACCTCCTCCGTCGTCGCCTTGCCTCCCATATCGGGCGTCAACAACTTGCCCTCCTCCAAGTTGGCATCAACCGCCTCGTAAATCTTAGCCGCCGCCTTCTCCTCGCCCTGGAACTCTAGCATAAGCGCAGTCGACCGAATAGTCGCAATCGGATTCGCGATGCCCTTGCCCTCGATATCCGGGGCGGAACCATGGCACGGCTCGCCAATGACAAAGTCCTTGCCCACGTTCGCAGAGGGCACTAGACCGAGCGACCCGACAAGCGCAGCAGCGCCGTCAGACAAAATGTCGCCGTAGAGATTCGGCGCAACGATGACGTCGTAGTCGCCTGGTTGCCGGAACAGTTTGTATACCATGCTGTCAACGATTTGTTCCTCGACTTCCACGCCCCGGAAGCGACTCTCCGCCAGCGCTCGCCTCGCCGTCTCCCTGAACAGGCCATCCGTCTGACTCAACACATTACTCTTATGCGTGACCGTCACCAGCGCCCGCTTATGAATACTTTGTCCCACGCCACTCTCCCTGACCCGTTGCCGCCTCAGCGCAATATCGCCCGCCATGGCCGCGATGTTGTAGCTAGCGGTCTCCGAGATGCGCTTTATGGCCTCAGCGATCTTGGTGCCGTCGGCCGCGGTGTAGGTGCGTTCCTCTTTTACGTACAGGTCCTCTGTGTTTTCGCGCACTATGACGAGGTCGACGGGGCGGGCGGCGGAGAGCGTGGACTTGACGGGGCGCACGTTTGCGTAGAGGTGCAGGCGCTTGCGGAGGGCGACTATGGGGGAGGAGTAGCCTTCTACCTTCGTTGTTGGAGACCTTTCCATCAATTAGCCCAATCTTCCTACCGGCACCTCATAGGGCAGTTCTTCTCGTGTCCTAATGCCACGGCAAATTGACACGAAGACGGGTTGGTGGCAACCTACGAAACGGCCCCAAACAGCGCACCATCGCACCCGTTCTTCAACTCCTCAACTGTCCTATCCGGCAGCGCGACGCCTTGCTTCTGGAATGTCTCCCATCCCGCTTCGTGGTGCGAGAAGCTGAATTTTAGACCGAGCGATGAGGGGAGCGCTTCGAGGATGCGGCGCCCGGCCGGAATGACTTCGCGGCCGATGCCGTCGCCGGGGATGAGGCCTGGGGTGGGTCAATTGGGGGTTCTGGGGGTGGGGAAGGGACAGGGGAGGAGGGAAGAACCTATGCGGAGGGTGCGGGCTGCCATTGTGGGGGACCGCGTGCCTTGGGGAGCTTGAGGAGTGTGCTGGGAGGTTTTTTTGTGTCTTCGGGTGACGGTTTTCGCGATTGGCCAGGCCGGTTTTCGGAGATGGATGGAGCTAGGCTGGTTGTGGTTAGGGTGGTTGGGGACTACTGAACTTTCTGTGAGATGTGCCAGGCATGTCAAGGAGCATGCTTCTTTCAACATTGAAATTTTGGTTCATCCTTTTGCTGCTGAAACTCTCGGTGGGACCAGAGTCCCAGCGAGCTGGGCGCGGTGAGAGGAATGATTGCTGATGAACAGTACTCCGACGGCTACACAAGTTCTCTTTCGCGCTGCGGGACTCCCGCTGTGGATGTCGTCGGGGTCGTTACACGTCTTTTCTAATTTCTCCGTCATGCCGGTCAGTTGTCTTTGTTCTTTGCTTGTTGTGGTTGTACATGGTGAAAGTATCTTTTGCAAGTCCTCGCACGAAGCGACTCCGAGGCTACGGAACACATCTGGGTCCTTTCCTCGGTCACAGGGACGCCGTTACAGATTTTTCATTCTTGTGCTATCCATAGTTCTCTGTTAGCTGCTTGTCGGCACAATCACCAGGTCCCGCTTTGTTTCTCACACGTCCTGGTGGCACATTGCAGGGTGCTGTCTATTAGCTTTGGACATCACCAACAGCTCTAATGGTTCGTATATTGTCGCTACCTGCCTTGTGTATTACCGCGATTTCTGGACCGAGAGGTTTACACCCAAAGCATCTACCCTACGCCGTACGCAACCGGATCTGGACGCGTTGGTGCTCAATGCGGGCCTCATTTACCACCTTATGGTTGAGGTGAGCGGGCGCTGTTCTTCTTCACTGCGGAAGTGACTAGAGTCTGACCTAAGGCACCTGGATGCGGCCAGAGCGCAGCTGCCTGCTTTGTATAATTTCTTTCCGTCGTTGGTCCTTCCGCTTCGCTGCCCTCTTTCCTCTTCACTCTCTTCACGCTCCTACTTTTCCCACACCCCACACCCCACACACGCACAGCTACCCCGCCATGTTTCTCTCCAAAGTACTTCAATTTGCCGCCACAGCGCTGGCAGTAGCCGGCATTGATGCCCATCTCGACCTCTCTGCCGAGGAGATGGCGCACCACAATCGGCACGTCGCTCGCGGCACCGAAGCCCTCCACCAGTGCCTCGAGTCTCCGGAGTTGAAGGACCTTCACAAGCGCATGGCTGCTAGGCGCACTGAGGAGCTCCATCGAATTCGCAAGACTCGCGCTCTTGAGGCTCGTGGTAAGCATAGTTATAAATTGTTACACTAACCCCAACGGCGACTAAAGCAAAAACAGCCTATAAGGAGAACAAGCCCGCCCGCGCGAAGTGGAACGCGGTGAGCCATGAACAGAACAAGCATACCACAGATCCGCAGGAACTCTTCGGCTTTAGGTGGACCGACCAGCCTTCCGCCCGACCTGCTGTCTGTATCACCACGCCCGAGAACATCTACGGCCCCTTCTGGCACGAAGGCCAGCGGAAGCTTCAGGACATCCGGGACGGCCAGGAGGGCATCTACCTCCGCCTCGCCCTGCAGATTATCGACGTGTCAACATGCAAGCCGCTCAAGAACGCCCGCGTCGATGTGTGGCAGGCGAACGCGTTGGGCGAGTACAGCGCGACCATAACCTCATGGCTTCGGGGCTGGCAGCCAAGCT
The DNA here is from genome assembly GCA_010405425.1 of Lentithecium fluviatile CBS 122367. Taxonomy (NCBI): domain Eukaryota; kingdom Fungi; phylum Ascomycota; class Dothideomycetes; order Pleosporales; family Lentitheciaceae; genus Lentithecium; species Lentithecium fluviatile. Next base: position 136,220 of record MU005592.1, on the reverse strand, counting down.
CTGACTGGGGTACCGTCGACTTTGACACCATCTTCCCGGGGCATTACAGTGGCCGCAATATCCACATCCATGTCGCCGTTCGCGAGCCGGGCAACAAGCGCGTCGTTCACTCCGGTCAGATCTTCTTCGACGAGTGGCCGCATCATTGGGCCTCGGTGAGTCCATCGCCCGCTCTACTTCGACGGGTTTAGCTGACGCATATAGCAAACCTACCCATACACCGAGAACAAGAACCAGTATGTCAAAAACCTCGAAGATGGCTTCATCTCGTACTCCGCCTCCGACAAGTACGATCCCTTCGTTCGGTGGTCATGGCTCGGTGACAACTACCCTGATGGTAAGTGTCTGACTACTCCACCGCTCTTCGGCCTACAAGAGACGGATCAATACTTACGTCCGTAGACGGCATGGTCTCCTGGATAACGCTCGGTGTCGATCTGTCGGACAAGACAATCGAGCAGCCTCCCAACAAGAAGCGCAGTTTCCGCTTCGTGGACGACCATCTCCAGCACAAGAGGCCAATATAAGGATTACTAAAATGGCGCTCCACGGTGAGCTAGGGATCGAAAAACCTCGTATGCTGGGACGTTCCGTTGCGAATGGATTCTCATCGCAAGGTTCCTCGCAAGGACTTTTGAATCAAGTTTTGCCTTCATAGAGGCATGCATGCCGATCCACACTTCAGGATAGGGTTCGAAATATTACTTCCTATCTGAGCTACTTACTTCTTCCGTCCGGGAATATTATGATTGTGATATTCAACGTCTTGGTCGTCTTTGCGTACGTCTTGCTCCAGTCAGTGCTCCACCCCACCAAAATCGAGGCGGCTTTTTAATAGATTGCGCTAAAACAACATAATTAATAGTACTATAATTCTATACATAGCCTTCTTAGATAGTCTTATATTAAGTTCTAGTATAGCCTTAAACATAGCACTTTAAGTACGTTAGTGGTGCACGCTAGCGCGCAGGCTAAGTCTAGCTATAATCCCTCTTACGCTTAATATTTTCTACCCGCTTAACTAAACCCTAGTTCTCCTTTGCTTATAGAGCTCCTCTATAGGTAAGGTATATATAGTAAATTTACTACTTCTATCTATAATATTAATTTATAGCTTAAAGCTTAACGTAGTTTATAAGCAATTTATCTAATCTAAGTAATCTATTTACCCTACTAAAATTAGCCTAATACTAGACTAATACTATAATACTACTATAATATAATATATAGTAAACCTATACTAAAGAGATATTATAGCTTACTATTTAGACTATAATTAAAGATTATAATAAAAGTAAAAGACGCGTTATTATAGCCTTTAGTATTTTTTAAAGCACCTTTAAAGATTAATGTAATAGAGCCCTTCCTTAGTATAATTATAAATCTAAATTAAAGAAACTTAATAAGCTAGAGAAGGAAGCGCTAGTCTAATAGATACTTAACCTTAATTAATAAAGGATAGATACTATAAAGGCTATAGTATAGAATATAGCTAATAATCTACTTATAGAATATAGTAAAGAGCCTATTAGTAAGTACTAAGTAGATAACTTTAAAACGCGTACGCCTAAGATTAAGCTTTAAAGAAGCTATCTATATAATTACTAGTAAGCTCTTAATAAATATCTACGCGTTATAACGCTCTAGTTTAAGCTAGTTATAAATATAAAAATAAAGTATAGTATTATAATAAAGATATATATAACTTTAATAAAATAGACTTTATAATAGAAGTTATTTATAGCTAGATAGTCTTTACAGGCTCTAAAAAGCGTAGCATAAAGAGAATATAGCTATAAAACTATAGATTAGTTATAAATATTATCGCGTGGAAAATACGCCCATTTTCCCTGCTCTGAGTACATATGCCAGTTAAGTCTAAGACGGCTTAAGGTAATCCTTTTGCCGTTACAAATATCTATAAAGTTAACGTAAAATAATAGGCTAATTTACTCTTTCTTATCTTTTCTAGTAAGGTTTTTATTAACTTCTAGTTCTATAATCTACTCTAGGAGTAGGTTATTAAGATTAGTTCTAATAGTTAGATATTAAATAAGCTTAATCTTATCTAGTTAAAGTATTTTAATACTTATATAAAGGCGCGTAGTATAGGTACGTACTAGCTACTAATTATAGATAGCTATAAGAACTATAACTTATATAATTTCTATAAATACTATAAAGAAGAAAAGATTATTATTCTTTATATACTTACTTATTTTTACACCTACTGTAGCTACTTAATAAAGGTTATTTTTTATCTTTAAAGTAGGTATATAAAGATAAGATTAGTAGCTTAGTATAGTAGTACTAAGTAGATTAAGAAGAAGGCCTTTCTACTAGTCTTTAAAGTAGCTTTTAAAAAGATAATTATAAAGAAGAACATCTACGTAAGCTTTAGAGGTGCTAGATTAGTTCTATATAATCTAGAGGCTATAATATTAAAGCTTAATATTATTATGTATATACCTACTCTACTAAAGCTAAAGAATACTTTATAGAAATCTAAAATACTAAGCAACCTCTATAAGATAGAGGCTGAATTAATATTAGTTTATAAGTACGTATAGCTATATAGAGATTCTCTACCTTCTTCTTTTCTTAGAGTAGTAGAGCAGCTTAATAAGAGTGTTATATTAATAGAGTATAAAATAGTATTAATATAATAGAAATCGCAGGGCTTTAAATAATAGCAGAGATAGTAATAGAGATAAAGAATTAAAAGAGAAAGTATATTTAAATAGTAGAGACTCTTATAGTAGATGAGGCAGTTAATTTAATAGCTAAAAAGAAGAGTAGTAGGTAGAAGAAGGATAGAGAGCTAGAAAAGAGGGTGCGCACGTAGAGGCGCTGTAGACGTTATAGTAAGAATAGCTATAATACTTATACCTACGCAGTTAAAAATATAGATTCTTCTAATAGTAATAAGTTTAAATAATATTTCTATCTCTTATAAATTATTATAAGTAGTAGTAGTGTTTTAGTATTAGTCTAGTATTAGACTAATTTTAGTAGAATAGATAGATTACTTAGATTAGATAAATTACTTATAAACTACGTTAGATATTATATATAAGCTAGAGTCTATATAAACGCTCTAAATCTTAGCTATAACGATACGTGTTTAATTAACTTCTAGATTATTATATATAATATATTTATAATAATCGCCTCTATTTTATTAAATACTTTTCTCTTTTAACTTTTATCTATATAATAATCTCTACTCTTAAACCTGCTATTTCTATTCTAGTTTATAGAAGCCTATTACGGTAACGCCATAAGTAAGAGTTTAAAAAGCTTACTAGAAGCTATAATTATATTAGTACGTATAGTATTAAGTAAATATATAGAACTTTACGTAAGGAATTAAAAATTAGAGATAAGTTAGTAGAGAAGTTTAGAGAAATAGGTCTATGCTAGAGCTATTCTAAATAGGCCTAAGCTAAGGTTGTTCTTAGTTAGCATTTATAGCGGTTAGTAGCTATGCTATTAGTTATCTATATAGATAGATAGATAGAAGATTATAGGTATCTTAGTAAGTATTATAATAATACTCTGCTCTTATATAGATTTCCTAGATATAAGTTAGTTTAGATTATTAGGTTAGATTTAGATTTATTTAGGTTCTATTTATAGAAGTTACTAGCTGCTATAGTATCTACTAGTCTATTTATAGGCTTCTAGGTAAGTTTATTATAACTAGTCTATTTAACTAGGCACTTATATTAGTTTTAGCGTTAGTTATAGCAAATCTATTTTATCCTCTTAATAAGTATTTAGGTTCGCCTTCTACTTTAACTAGTTCTAGTAGCGGTATTTATTAGCTAGGCAGATAGTTAGATTTAGAGGCAGCGGGTAAGAGCAGGCGAATATAAAATACTAGGTATAATTTTATACTATTAGGTAGTTTAACTTAAAAGACATAGAAGAATACTATCTTTATAATTTAGTAAGGTTCTACAGTCTTCTAATCTAGCTTCTTAGACTATTATTAAGTTTAGATATTTTAGGCATCTAGCTAGACTCTATTACTAATTTAATAAGCAGGGGCTGTTACGGTATCCTCCCTAGATCCCCTAACACTACTAAGTCCTGTTCGTACTGTTATTAGTACGCCTAGAACTATTCTCTAAACTTTACTCTAACTAGCAGTTAGT
>MU005592.1:91373-119556 GCA_010405425.1 Lentithecium fluviatile CBS 122367 | reverse complement strand
GGTACAGGCAACGGTTTTAACAAGCTATGGTACTTCTTACGGGAAGCCTTCGCCCTACGACAGGTGTGGCAGCAGGCGACGAATCGTTAGACAGTGTTAAACATGCGCGGCTAGTAATACTCGCGCTAAAGGATATTAAGAGTCTTCCCTCTGCCAGGGTGGCCACTAACAGGAGACTTATGCACGAGTTAGAGTAACTTAATTCTTAGTTTATTAGAGTTAGGGATTACTAATTAGTCTTAGTAGTATAATCTGCCGTTTTAGTCTTTACACTTACTTAGAGTAACTAGTTTAGACTGTTAGGCGCCTTCTTAGAGCAACTTTAGCGTGTCTTAAATAAACCTATCGTTAGCATATTTATTATTAATAATGTTCGTTATTAAGCGATCCGTCTTAGTTAGGTTTATTATTAGGGCTCTTAGGGATGTTATCCTAGGAAGCCCTAAAGGCTTAGAGAACAGTTTAGGCCTTAATAGTGTCTAGTCTCTAGCTTATTAGGCTTCGTCTTGCGCAGTAACGTCTTAAGAGCGCCTTATTAGAGCGTTAGGCTTCTCTCCTTTCTTCCTAGAACAATAGGTTATTATAAAGTTAAATTAGGAGAGGTATTTAGACTATTAGGCTTATTAGTAGCTTAGCTACTTTATTATTATAAAGTACTGCAGGTTCTTATAATCACTTAGTACTTTAATTAGGAAGGCGGCTCCTTTAAGTTTAGGTCTCTATTACTTAAAGCATTAGATAATTATAAGCAATTCTTTATTATAGATCTTGTAGTTACCCTTAGCAGGGCTTATGCGCTTTAAGAAGTACGCAATAGGCCAGGTTACACCTTTAGCGTTAGTCTAAGATATAACACCTGCTATAACATAGTTAGAGGCGTCCGCTTTTATAATTATTAAGAGTTCTAGGTTAAAGTGTTAGAGGATAGGAGCCTTAGTAAACGCTTTCTTTAGTACGTTAAAAGCTTCCTAATAGATTAGGTTAAACTAGAATTAGGCGTCCTTCTTTATAAGGGCTATAAGCGGGCTTATAAGATTAGAGAAGTTATTAATAAATTATTAGTAGAAGTTAGCAAACCTAATAAAGGCTTATATATTCTTTACGTTCTTTAGATACTCCTACTCTATAATTATTCTAACTTTATTTAGGTCTATCTAAATCCCTTTAGTAGAGATTACGTACCCTAGGTACGTAACTTTAGTCTTATAAAACTCGCATTTATTTACATTAAGTTGTAGGCTAGCTTCTTCTAGCGCCTTAAGCACTAGTTAGACGTGCTTCTTATATTTAGCTAAGGAATTACTATAGACTAGTATGTCGTTAATATAGGCTGTGCAGAAGATGTTAAGGTACGGTTAAAGCACGTTATTTATAAAATGCTAGAACATGCTTAGGGCATTAGCTAAGCTAAACGGCATTACTAGGTATTTAAATAGACTATATTAGGTTTAGAAGGTAGTTAACTATTTATCTCCTTTAGCTATCTGTAGCTTATTAAAGGCAGCAATAATGTTAAACTTTGTATAGAACCTAGCCTTACTTAACTAACTTAGGGTTTCCTGTAGCAAGGGAATTAGGTACTAGTTCTTAATTATTAGGGCGTTAAGTGCTTAGTAATTAACGCAGAAGCGCAGACCTCTACCTAGCTTCTTTATAAAGATAACTAGGAAGGCAACAGGTGATAAGCTAGCTTAGATAAATCCTTTTAATAGGTAATTATTAAGATACTTCTGTAGCACCTTTAGTTCGTTCTAAGACATGCCGTATAGGGGTCTATATCTAGGGTGTTTACTAGGCATTAGTTTAATCTTATAGTTGTATAATTATCTCTTAGGCAGTTTATTAGCTTCCTTTTAGGAGAATACATGCAACAGGTTGTAGTACTCGCGGGGTACCTTCGTCGCTGGGTTGGTGTACTTCCTTTCTTCCAGGGCTTTGTCTATGTCAGCTATGGAGGCAGCGAAGATCTTATGGTTCGGTCGTTAGGACAGGATTATCAGGGGTGCTGCTCCAATGCAGCAGATGTCCAGTTCTCTATCGTTGGTACTGGGCGACCGTCGGGTATCCTTATATAGGGGGTTTAGGGATGACTTCCTCTAAACTCCTATTAGTCTCTCGCCTACAGGTGTCTAGGTGCCTATAGCGATAAGCTTTTAGGTTCTAGTTTCGTGTTAGTGTTAGCGCAGGCACCTAGCCTAGCATTAGGAGGAGTTAAACTTTAGGACTTAGTTCTAGTAATTAAAGGCAACCTTATATTAATATAACTAAGGTTAGCCTAGTATTAGCTCGTGTCTTCTAGTATTAGTTACGTACAGCTCTAATTGCTCCTTATAACTATAGTAGGTAATCGTAGCGGAGGTTGTATATAAAATAGAACCTCCTTTAAGTTGTTTTCTATTAAATCTAGTTAGGTGCAGTGTCTGGGCAAGCGGTTTTAGTTAGAGATTTAATTAGCGCGCTAGATCTTAATTTATATATCTAATACTATTAGCTTCTAAGTTAATAAGGGCTTAGACTGTAGTAATAAGTCTACCCTGTTTTAACAAGATAGGTATATTAATTTAATACTTCTAATCCTTAGTTAGGGAGGCAGTCTAAAGGTTAGTAGAGATCTAATGTAATATAGGTCTTAGGGAGCGACTTAACTCTAGGACAAGCCTTTTCGCGAACTCCTACGGCTACAGCTTTAGCAGGATCGTTAGGAAGGGCTACAGGACGAGGTGGTTAGGCCGGAACTCCTTTGCTAACGAGTTAGAGGAGTGGCGGAGCGGGCAGAGGCAGGAACGCTGTTATTTCAGGCATAGGGAAGGGGAACGGAATAGTCGCGGGAGATGTGGCCATGTTTGCCGCACTTAAAGTATAGTCCTTTCTCCCTATAGTACTTACGCTCCTTTAATCTAGCGGGTGCATAGCTTAAGTCTATTTCTATTACATTAGGATCCCTACGAGGGGGCGAGGAGCGTCAAGAGGTAGTCAGGGCAGAGCGGCGGGCTAGGAGGTACCTCATGTCGTTGTCGTATAAGGCGATCAGGTTAGCATAGTCATTCAGGGACGAGGGGATTAGGATACCAACCATCGCTTAGCGAAGGTTATCTAATAGAGAACAGCAGAGCTAGTTAATCTAGGCGCCCTTATTTAAGTTTATATTAGTAATTAGGCGTTAGAAGTTAGTAAAGTAGGAGAGGAAACCCTTATTCCTCTACTTTAGGTTATCTAGTTAGCTTTAGGCAGTTAGTTCGCGGTTTAGGTTACTATAAGTAGCCTAAAGAAACCTAATAAGTTATTCTATAGTGCGAATGTCCTTTTCTATTAATAGGTTAATAAGAGTAGCAGGGTCTCGTTTAAGTTAGGAGTAAGCGTAAATTAATCGCGCTTCTTTATTAGGGAATTAGTTAGAGTTTCCTTTAAGCTTATATTAGAGCTTAGTTAGGAAGAGCAGTAGGTCCTTTTTCCTTCCTATAAATAATAGCGGGTTAGGGAGCTTCTTAGATTAGACATTTAGGGCAGCTTAGGTCGTTAGGGGCGTCTATTAGGAGAGAGATAAGCTAGTTCTAGACTTTTAGGTAGTTACGGGCGCTAGTTAAGCCTTAGCCTCTGCTACGGCTTTAGGTAGGGGAGAGGCTAACTGTTTAACTGTAGCTAAACGTTCTTTAAATTCTTATTAGAGGGTAGCTATATTATTATAGTATTAGGCCTCTTACTAGGCAAGAGTCTGCTGTAACGCTTCGTTGCTAGCCTTAATTGCCTTGCTGCTAGCTTAGATAGACGCCAGTTCAGCAAGGATCTGTTGCATTAGGTCCGCGTTGGTAGCTATAACAGCTAGGGGTAGGGACACGACGTAATGTCACGAGGACGTAACGAGTAGGCCTTTAGTTCTTGCGGCGAAGACTAATTAATTACTACGTGCAATATCTAGGTAAATACAAGACGTCGTGTATAGAATAGAAATAGCGAAATAGGTGCGAGGCAGAAATACTTAGGGGGGTGGTCTGTGCTTCTAGTGCGCGGACTAACTGCTAGTTAGGGTGAAGTTCGGAGAATAGTTCTAGGCGTACTAATAACAGTACGAACAGGACTTAGCAGTATCAGGGGATCTAGGGAGGATACCGTGACAATACCTAAGACATTAGCTTCTTAAGCTACAGACTCTTAGGTAGGGGGTAAAATAGCTATAGATACTTTTAATGCTTCTAGATTTACTTAGCATTAGAGATAACTACTAACTTTAGAACTATCTAACACAGATTCTATTTAAATAGTACCTAATAGCTATTACTAACAAGGCGAGAAAGCGCTATAGGATGTTAAACCTTAACCTAACTAACACTAGCTTAATTATATTAGGTAAGCGTAATTAAAAGTAGAAAGACCTAAATAACTTTATAATCTAGTCCTACGCTGTAAGACTAGGATCTAAGCCTCTTATTAATTACCTACGTGCGTTTTTAACTAAGATTTACTTAATACCTACTATAGTAGATAAGATACTATAAATCTATTAGTTATAGCTGCCGCCTCTACTAAAGTTAATAAAGTAGCTTAATATACATATATTTAGTAGTTAATTTTAGCGCGCTATAGAGATTAAATAACAAGATCTATATATAAAAGGCGTCTTTAGATAGACTAATAAGTCTAAGGCTACTATAGACAGCAAGGTGCTGCCTCTAATATAGATCTTTATATATAAGATAGATAAAGATAGATATCTCTTATAGTTTAAGGCTTAATATATTATCTAAGAAGACCTTTAAGCCCTACTAGATAATATGTATGCTACTACGCTTATAATTTATAACTTTCGCGCTCTTATTATAATTACTAATTACTTTAATCTAGAGCTAAAGTAGTATATCGTTCCTATAGCCTTTCTAAACGCTAAGATTAATTATAAGCTGTATACTAAAATACCTAAGGCATTCTATTATACTAAGAGCAAGATTATACTAGTACTCCGCGCCTTATATAGCCTTAAGAAGTTACTAGTTCTATAGTATAATAAGCTACGCTAATAGCTTATAAAGCTAGGTTTAAAGCTAGTAGATAGATTCCTATGTTTATATATAAGCTATTTACTTATTCTATTTATCTACGTTAATAATAATATTATAGCGTTTTATTAATCTAACGCCTATCTCTATAAGTTCTTTTAGAAGCATCTAGCAGACCTATATAATATTAAAGCTATTAGAGACCTAACCTAGTTTCTTAGCATTTATATTATACGCGATTAAGTACTATATAAGACTTAGCTAGTCTAAAACGCCTTTATTAATAAGGTATACGCTTAATTTAGCATTAAGACTATAGGCAAGGCTCTAGATATTCTACTTATAGAAAACTAGCTACTATAGTCTATAGAAGAGCCTAATATTACTTGCATAAAGCTATATTAGTAACTTATTAGCTCTCTAGCATATATTATAATATAGAGTAGACCTAACGTTGCTTATATATATATTATTTTTACCTATTATCTTATAAATTTAGGGTAGTCGCATATCTTAAAGATCTAATAGTCCTAGCGTTATCTACTTAGGATAAAGGCTCTCGCCCTTAAAGCCTTAGCTAGCGCTTAGAATATATTAGAGTACTTCTTAGATAATCTAGACTATTAAGATTCTCTCTTCTTTAGATTATCTAACGCCTTATAAGCTAACGAGCCTAAGACTCGCTAGAGCTCTTAAGGCTACGCGTTTAAGTTTAAAGGACTTATAATTAATTAGAAATTAACTATATAGCATATAGTTATAAAATTAACTATAGAATCTAAGCTGCTCTTACTCTTCCTTGCTAGCTTACAGATAGAAGAGTAGATGCAATTCTTTGCTAGCATTAATCTTACGCTTAACTATACATCTATAATCTAGCATAATAACTAGTAGACTATTAGTATTATTATAAAACAGCATAATAAGCTAAATATAAAGGTTAAACACGTAGATATCTACTAGCTCTAGATCTAATAGGAGGTTACCGCCTTACGTATTAACGTTTAATAGGTCCCTACTAATTATATGCCTGCGGATAGACTTATAAAGATACTACTATATTAAAATAGAAATTTACAGACTTTATTTATTAACTTAGCCTAGTTAATATTACTAAGCGCCTAAAAGGCCTACGTTAGACTAATAGAGATAACCTTTACGCTATCTATATTTATTAAACTAATAGCTAATTAGCTGTTGTTAACTCCCTGCCTTTAAGTCTACGCTAGCTAGGGGGTGTGTTACGGTTTAGAGTCTCTCTTACCTAACGTGCAGTCACACCTTACCTTTAATGAGATGCGACTACCTGTCCTACACTAGCGCTGTTTACAGCTACAGGCGTATACATACTGTTTGTAGCTTTACATAATACAACCTTAGTTCAATCCTTAACTTCTGCATATGCGCACTGTTCAATCCGCGACATTAGCTGTGCGGTATACAAGCGGGAGGAGGAACTAGGCATGGGAAAAAATGGAACGGTTCATCGGGTGGTGGAGGTGACCTCCAAGAAGATCTACGCTGCAAGAAAACCGTACTATAAGGCGTCTAACTCCAGCACCAAGTTTGTAGAGCGATTCAAACGTCTGGAGGTAGAGTACAACAATCTAGTAGAGCTCAAGCACGTAAGTCTATTTCTGCTATTTCACGATTCTCGGCATACGAGATACTAACCATGTTTCCGCGACCTCAGCCGCCCATAGTAGAAGCTGTGAAGCTACTTCTCGCTGCCGACAACAGACAGCTTCCCCCATAGACGATTATGGAGTATATCAAGAACAGCCTGGATAGTGCTCTCCAGAGTTGCTATCAATCAGGCTGATCGACAGATTGATTCCTATTTGAGCGTGCACGTGGAACCCGGCGCTCCGTGAAGACGTGCAAGTCTCTACTTGTGGCACGTTCGCGAATCAATCTGTCGATCATCCTGATTGATAGCAACTCTGGTGCTCTCATCCACTTCAAAGTCTCTCAGGGCCTCGTCATCATACCTCAATTCATTAAAGCGGTGGAATTCATGCACGCCAAAAACTATGCCCACCGCGATATAAAGCCCGGGAGTATTCTTATCTAGTGGGTTAACGGCCAGCCAGTCCTTAATATGGCCAACGTGGGAACTAAAAAAGAGGCGGATGAAGACCTTAAGACCATTGCCGGCACGCCATTGTACATGGCCCCGGAGTGCTGGTCTACCATACGGCGTTATAGCAAGGAAGTGGACATGTGGATGTCAACCTGGTGCTGCTGCAGCTCTTCACCGACTGGGATCCTAAAATGGACAGGCATGGGTCGATGGGCCATTTGGGAAAATTAATGAGCTAGGCTTCTCGACCCGGATCAGCAGGGTGCTGATGCCCCTCATAGCGACAGCGGCTCCCGATTCTGTCCACCAACTTCTCAGGGGATTGGTCTGCGAGTCACCCGAAGATAGATGGACTGCGACTAGATGCCAGATGTGGGTGAAGGAAGGTTATATGCCACAAATCGATAGCGCCATCGACGAGATTAATCGTAAGAGGAGGCGAGACTTAGACCAGCAAGACCCTGAAGATGAGGACGAGCTCAGAAAGATCCGGAGCAGCAACCCTACCCTAGACACAATCCGTGCAGATCCCGCCAGCAATGGGATCAAGTCCGCTCTATACAAGCTGCATCAGAGGGTAGCAGCGGACGACACCTCCCTTCCAGACACGTTGCCTTGGAGTGCTGAGTATGGACTGCAGAACCAGGATTCTAACAGGAGGAGTAGTGATACTGACTTAGGCTCCTATTGGTGCGTGAATCCTCGCGCCCAGCTCGTTGGCAGAGTTGATGGAGCCGACAATAACTAGGGTTCGATCAATCGATCAAGTTACGGGCCGTGCACCAGTGGCCATGTGGCAGACAGGCTCCTAGTTCGAACAAGCTGAACAAATTGAGATAAAAGATTTTGGACCCATCTCTCCGATCTTTGTGCCCGGGCCTTTTTTTTTTCTTTTGCCGGCACGAGCTAGACACCAAATGTGGATTATTCATCATTATGCCAATCCCCTCGCGACGGGTAGCACATGCCTCGTATCAGAGCTTTCCGCATCCCGTAGCCGCCACTTCCCGTCATTAAGATTGGTGTTGGGAATGAGTCACTAACATGTTCAACATGTTGTGTGACGGTTGTGATCTAGAGCATGACGACGACGATTCTGGATATATAAGGTATACGCAAGCTGGGTACACGCCAGACCTGGTACGCGCAAGCTGGCTTACGCAAGCTGGAGCTGATACAAAAGCCGCCTCTTAGACCAGCTCTCGACAATCAATGCAGTTCCTCAAGCTTCCACTATACGTGACATGTTGACTCAGTGTTCTGGAATGTTAGTGAGGAGTCATCGGGGCTTCTGCGCATGCGTATTAATTCGAGGGGTCGCGTCGACGATGTTGACTCCGGACATTTACTTGCTAACATTGAGTCTACTGTTAAAACTATCATCCACCTCATCGCCCTAGTTTCCGTTGCAAGTGGACTTGTCGTTCCGACCACCAAGCTCGACAACTGCCCAACTCGACAACTGCCCAACTCGACAACTGCCCAACTCGACAACTGCCCAACTCGACAACTGCCCAACTCGGCACACACATAGTCGAGCTCTAAACATTCCTGGCGCACCCCAGGGATTTCTGCGGCCAGGCTTGCTCCGTCTCCAGCAACCGCGTTTGCACGAAAATCGGCGACCTGCTGGATCTGGGCCGGGAGCTTCGACAAAAAAGACACTCTCAACAAGGCGACGTGGGTTATCGAGGGCAGCAACGAGGTCCAGTTCATCTTCGACTCATTCTTGCAGGGTTTCGGCGAAGGAAACATGCAAACACAGATTGACTCGGGAAGAATCTGTAAGTTACCCAATGTTTACAATACGATGTTTGTGAAAGAATGGTACGTCGATAGTGATGCAAGGTTTTACAAGTCTGAGTCTGGTTGCCTGGGAAGCTCGTTGGGCTTATTGGGGAGATACTCTTCCAGACCACACCGCATCTCCCTTTCGTTGATGGAATGGCGAGTGCGTCGAAGTCGAATTACCCACGTGCGGAGCTGGTCATCCGCATTATACCTGCATATCGGTGTTTCTGCTTCGGGTGTGGGTGTTTTGTGTGATGGGTCTTTGCTGAGATATCTTGATGGGCAACCTGGGATTTCTTTTTTTTTATTACCAATTCTCACAGGTTACGAACACGCTGTGTGGAGATTTGGCTCTTTGTGGCCTTGTCTATACAATGCAGGATTCGTTTACGTCTACGAAGGGTATCTGTTTTTCTTCAGTAGGGTGCGTCCCTGGGTGACGAGACACACTGCGTCGCGAGACAGGTTGGTAGTTTGGGTCCCCTAGAAGTCTCTCGCGCAGGATTGTTAAGCTATAGCTAACACACAATAGTTCTCTAGCTATTATTTCTTTAGTAGACTAGTCTCTAGCAAAAATTTCTATAGTGTTAGCTGTACTGTTAATTGTTTCGTTAATGTTATTAATTAACTCTTTAGCGATACCCCCTTGTTTATTCGCGACTGTAAGGTTTCCTTAAGCACTTAGAGGGTTGCATAGAAATTTCAATCAAGGTAGGAACATCTTTTAAGGTTTCAAAGGCTACTGGACCTAGGGCGAGCATACCGAGAGCCCCGTAGGGCAGAGGGGGAGATCCCCGCAGATAGACCTGAGCTGGCCGGACGCGTCAACGCGTCCCGGCATGCATCAGCCTCCATTAGCGCGCTCATATCCAGCTGTATTCTATTGTAATGAATTCGGCGCTATACCTACGCTGTATGACCCTTGAAATAGGTGTAGCGCATGCTGATGGTTTTCTAGAAGCATCTACGACGATGTGCGCAGCCTTGTTTCCGACACTCTGTGTCCCGACTTGCGTCGACCCTAAATTCCCAACGGCTGTTTCATTGTCCCCGTCATCCCAAGGCCATAATCAGGACAAGTAGACAGAGCTAATCGCTCTTACTGACAATAATCGGCGCCAGCTGCGAGTAGCAGCTCCACTACCTGCTCGTGGCCTCTAAATGAAGCTACCTGGAGTGCATTGCCGTAGTGTTTACCCTGCGCGTTGATAATAGCACCTTTGTCCAGCAGCATCTTGACTACTGCTCATGGCATCTAGCTGAAGCTGCTTGAAGTGCGTTGCTGTAGAATCCACCCTGCGCGTTGACCTCTGCGTCATGGTCCAGCAGCAGTTTCGTAATCGGACTTAAGCCTAACTGTGCTTCGTAGTAAAGGGGCGCAGCTACGCTTTCCAACCCTTTTCCTAAGTCTGGCTCCTCCCAAGGAACGTCCGGATCAAACAGCCAGGGTTTTCTATTGACAATAAACTTATCGCTAGCCGACTCACTTCTTCCATCTCGTTTCCTGTCTTTCGAAGATGCTGCTTCAGAACTCCGCCGAGTACCTTGCGAGCGCAGATACCCCAGGAACCTTTCCTAATAATGGTTGCTGGAACTAGGTCAGGTACTTCAAAGAACCATTCGTTATCGCGTTATGGCATTCGACCTCTTGCATGTCGCACTGCTTTGCTTGTCCTTGCCTGATCATGTCTGAAACAAGATACTCCTGAACAGAATACCGGGTAATGTGCTAAAACGACGATCTATCGTACCGAGCCAGGTTGCTTTCTTCCTCCTCGTTCGTGATAATTGTGACTAGACTGGTGCGGATGTTCAGCGCTTCGAGCGGGTCTTCTAGTACTTCATCGCGGTCGAATGCTGGATCATGCGCTACTTCAATAGCGACGACTTCGGCGACCTCTTCGACAAAGAGCGGTCGTGCAGAGAATGTCAGCCACTGGAGGATGCGAATGGCGTATTCTGAATATTCATCGCTTGTTGCAGAGAGGATGCGGTCGTATGTCTGGTCTAGTGTTGGTGGCAGCATCGCAAGAGACCTGCGCAGCATCTCTCGATTGCGAAACTTCCCCAATGTGTCAAGATGATATGCAGCCCATCGAAACCTATGTTGTCGTCAATCCTAGATCTGCAGGAACTTGGGTGAACAGACGTACATTCCACGAGCTCCACGCATCGGTGCAGCCTCAAAGCGCCTAATAATCACCCCAGACCAATGCAGGTCTATGCGCATCCGGAGCATGCAGACGCCCTCGAGGCTGTCTACGTTGAAACGACGCGTCTTGCAGCATCTGAGCCAGGCTGTATCTACTACTGCATATGCCGAGACAGCGACGACCCAACAGTCTTTCACTTCTTTGAGCTTTATGCCGGCCGCGTCGCATTTGAGGAGCACAATGCACAGCCAATTATCCGAAAGTTGATTCGAGATCAGCTCTTCAAGGGCGTAAAGGCGAAGTTTGTAGAAGCCATCAAGCCCGCGAGCTCGTGATGGACACGGCTGGCTCGAACAGCAATCGACAGCTGTCACATCTGAATCTACTTAACCTATAACACAGCTCTGTTCCACCTGCGCCTACATTCTCTTTCACAGATGATCCTTTACTCGGTCCACTATGGCTCGCAAGAACCCACTAATCGATGCCACGACGACAAGCATAACCAGCGTGAGATCTCCGAAACGCCGCCCGGTCGACTAGATCCACACGAAATGCTTACCTGATTTACACTTCCACACCGGCGCATACCAAGAGAGCAACCACTCAGAAAGCGGATGACATTCTTCTTGCACCATCAGCTCTCAGGAAGACAGGCACCCTAGCAGGCGTTAGCATCGAGCGACTGCCCAGCCCTGCAAGACTGCGTAGGAAGACCAGGGGCAGAACCGTACGGAAGAAGGTCAAATCTCAACTCATTGGTAAACGACATCGGTTCTCTTAAGTTGGACGAAGCTGGGAAAGGGGCCAAGAAGCAGAATGTACGCTCAACCCGGACAAAGTCTGCTGCAACCATGCCTACGGCTGACAATGAGTCTTCCGATGAAGATATCGACGGCCTCGAACTCAATCCAGCTGTACCGCAAGCGTTGAAGCAAGCAGTAGGCAGCAATCGTTTAAGAAGCCGCAAGCCTCCAGCTGGTGTCTCCACTGCCGCGCCTGCAACCGCCTCATCTGACGATGGCAGCGACGATACTATCCCAGAGACCCCTGATCTAGCTGCAGACTATATCCGCGACCTGGTCTTGAGCTTCTAGAGCAAGGCCAATTGGTCTCGCCCTTTGAAGCTGTGGAAGTCGAAAGCGCAGACATTCAAGAATTAGAAACTGCCATCAGGCAGCTGGAAGAGGCGGGCGAATCCGAGTATCACAATATACTACGAGGCATTCACGCTGTAATAGAGAAGTCTCAGGGGTTCCGTGAGGCTTTTGATGAGTATCTGGAGGCCGTGGACAAGTGTGGCATGGGATTGGACTGAACCGGTGAGGGGGAGGAATCGGCCGCGATGTAGAAGGCCACACCTCGACAAGGAGCAAAAACACAAATAATGCAAATGGACGGATTTCTTCCGGTATGTGACAGATGTTCTACAAGTGAAGGGTGCGGTGAAAGAATATTTGTGAGGCTGATCGCGACTGCCGCGTCCGTTGGCGCATGGGCCAGTGACGAAATGGCGGCCGGCTAGCTGGGACTACGGTAAGCTACATCTCGCGTGCAGCGAGGCCTGAGCCCGCCATCTCCAATCCTCCCATCACCATGCCATGGGGTTTCGCTCCTCCACCAACATGGTTCGATTCACGCCGCTGCGCCTGCTGTGCGCAGCCGTGATATTGTGCGTCCTCTACCTGCACTCGTCCCTCCGAGACATGGTACCGTACGTCGAACGTGGCTATGACATCCTCTAAGACCGGCCCATTCCCGCGCGCGCAGCCCAGCCAAGATACGCTTTGGGGAAGAATACTCGCCCTTCAAAAGCGGGGTTATGGAAGATGTTACTATAGTATTGAAGATCGGTGCTGGCGAAGCTACGACAAAGCTGCCAGCATATCTGGACCGCCTCGGCCGCTGTAAATAGGACTGGCTTATCTCCTCCGATCGCAAGGTCACCTTCCAAGGGTTCGATGTCGTAGACGCCCTCCCCCACGTTCGCCCCGAATACAAGTGGGAAAACACTGATTTCAACGTATACAATAGCATACAAGCGGCAAACGAGACGGCAGACAAAGTCGCCGGATGGCTGGAAGCTGAACAAGTACAAGTTCCTGCCCATGATGGAATAGACCTCGTACTTGCGCCCGGATGCACAGTGGTATCTGTTCATCGAGACGGGTACATAAGTCAACTACGATAGCCTTTACCGCTTCCTGACACATTTCAACCCCAAGTCGACACATTACTTTGGATCACCCATTTGGCCGAAGAAGAAGGCACCATTTGCACATGGTGGTAGTGGCTTCATGCTGTCTCGTGGTGCGTTGGACAAGCTCATGGCTCGTGGCAGCATGTTTGCAGAGAATCACCACTTTCCCGCCCCACACTTCTTCGGCGAAAAGGTAGCTGAGTCTTGCTGCGACGATGAGATACTGGCGTAGGTGCTGAAGAAGAGTTGGGTTCCCGTCTTCGGATACTGGCCCATGTTCAATGGCGACAAACCCCCAACATTGCGATTTAGGCCAGAGCAGTGGTGTGAGTCGATCATGACGATGCACTATCTGCAGGAAGAAGACTTCACTGGCCTCTCGCAATGGGAACAAGCTCGAAAACACCCAGGAAGAGCGCTAATGTTCGAAGAGTTGTTCACCCTCATCGAGCCACGGCTGCAAGCCAAAGCAGACGACTGGACAAACATGTCAGACGACGTGATCCACACCAAGGGCATGCCTATCAAGTCATTCGACAACTGCGAACGAGCGTGTCTGAAAGACAGCAAGTGCCTGCAATACGAACACACCGGCTCTGGGTGCAGGATATCGCACAGTATCAGACTCGGTGACCAGCGACTGCCCCACGAAGTCGAGAAATACCTATCAGGATGGATGTTGGGCCGAATCAAAGATTTCAAGAAGGCCAACTCGCCGTGCCAAGGTGCACACTTTGTTCACTCGAACCCATGAGTGGCTGTCCTTTGTGGTCATGATTATGGCATGACTTTTCTTTTACGATGCACGACTCACTGCATTGAAGGCGTTTGATACCCATGGCGTCACGGTTGACGCTACATCCTGTATATACTGGTGACTTCCTGTCTTGTTGCTTCTCGCAATATGCTCGCATTGTCGCATTGGGCGACAGTCATACGTTACACAGGCTTTGGCTACATATAACTACATGACGCTCGCCCATTCGGGCTGCTTCAACATGTACGCATCCTGCTCTTACATCGCGCATACCCATGAACATCTATGCTCGTAACATAGTCTCATGATAATGTAGATCCTTTTATACTGCTACGTTACTTCATGCCGACACTTTTATTCCGTAGCAAGCATTAAGCGGAATTCGGAATTCGGAATTCACTAGCAGACTTATAGTAAGCGGCTGCTTAATACGGCGTAGTGCCCGCGGGGCAATCGCTCATCTTCCGAAGCTATTTTTACCTTTGGCTTCTGCCTGTCGTCTGACATCTTAACACCTTAACGTTACACTAGATCATTATATCGTATACATAACAGTAACTGTTTGGATCTTTGTTTGCAAACATATTCCAAACTACAGCTATGACTTCACAGCACAAAGACTTTATTAAGATCCCTGTACCAGAGGGTAGCTTCCAGACTATGCCAGTGGACCAAGCAAAGCGGCTAGCTGCATCAGAGATCAAGATTGAAGTCGCCGAGGAGAAAGATGCCTATCGAATCGTATGTGATCAAAATCCAATCCCTCCTCTTCCTTAAATCTCTAACAATCCCACTAGGCTGAAGGTCCCTACGCCTGCTTCCCCGAATCCTCGTTGAACAAGAAAGAGCCCCTCCACCTGCGCCCAGCAACCCAAGAGATTCGCGTCCAGCGCCTAGCAAAAAGAATCCAACCCTCCTTCACCCAGCCAGGCATGCACTGGATCAAAGCCGTCCACATCCCGACCGGCACCATCATCGGCGCCGCAGGCTGGGCCGACCCCACGCTCCCCGTGCACAACATCTTCCGGCGCTCTGCCATCACTTTCTATGGCTGGAAAGAGAAAATGGGCTGGTCGGACGCTGATATTGATGAATTGTTTGCTCACACTGATGAACAGGCTTGGAGCGGCAATCATGAGAAAGATGATGTGATTAGGAGCAAGGTGGTGGGCGAGCCACATTGGTATCTCGCGCTGCTTATTACGTGGCCTGAGTGGCAGGGGAGGGGGGTGGGGAAGAGGTTGTTGGATTGGGCGATTCAACAGGCTGATGCAGAGGTGCCGCCCACGCCGATGTATTTGGAGAGTTCGTCTATGTCCAGGGCAGTGTATATGCATGTCGGCTTTGTGCCACAGGGGGATGTGAACTTTCTAAGGAGGGGACCGAAGGTTGTGAGGGGGCTGGAGGTGGAAGATGAGCAGGGAAAGAAGGTAGAGAGCAAGGCTGAGAAGGTTGATGTTGAGATTGTGGCAAAGGAGATGGACGCTGCCATAGCTTCTTGAACGTTGCTGGGGAGGTGATGAAGGGTGACTTTTCTACAAGAGATGCTTGTTTGCCTCTCTTGGAGGTATTTGGTGTCAAACGAATCAGCCTGAGTAGATGGCAGTAAAGCTCGTATTCAGAACACGTGAATACCGAGAGCGATATCTTACCTGACAGCAGCGTCCGTCTTCTATCTAATCAGACTCTTGTCGTCGGACAATCTTTGTTGAACGTATCGCTGTATGTCCTTGTCTACTACGTCACTCTGGAGACAGCCGGTGTCCCCTTCATCCACGTAACCCTTTAGAGAGCTCTCGATGTCCTGCTCTTTCCGACTTGTCATAAGCAGATGCAAGTTCTGAAGCTGCCACCCAGCTACTGCCTCCAGAACGTCCAGTAGTTCTGAGCGTTGCGTACATTCGTCGAGAGCATCGAGAAAGATATAGACCTACATGAACTCTTGCACCATCTGCCGTGCTACCTCCAGATGTGCTTGTAGTGATAATTGTCGTTGCCCGTTCTTACAAGACGAGAATAGCGCGTCAACGCCTTTGCGTATCACAACCGAACGCTGAAGGAGCTGGCAGAGCAATGAGCGGATCATCAGCTCTGAATCTTGTTTCTGTGTAATGTTGAAGTCGAAATAGAAGTGCGCCGTTACCACACTAGTGTTATCGTGGCAGTGCTGCAGCAGAGCCTCGATGAAGGTAGAGCTCAATATAGTCTTTTGTGACGGTTGCTGGCATGCAGGAAGCAATGGGATCACGTGACAGACAACGTGGTTATGTAAGATAACTTATCTCATTAATCATCCGCTCTGGCTGAAATGACCCTTGCTGGCGCGCTGCTAGTGCGGCGCTAAGCGCTGCTTAAAAAAGTTAATACTCCTAGGCTAATAAGAAACTTCTATAAACTTCTATAAACTTCTAAACTAATTATATTATAGTAAGGACTATTTTAGCTAGAGCGTCTAAGGTAATTTAGTTATAGTTTATATAGAACTTAGTCTCGTTAATAGCGTGCGTCTATACTACTTTTAACTACCTACTTTATACCCTTAATATTAAATTTTTATTAACTTTTTCTGCGTAATTAAATTATTGCGATAATATTTATATTATTAATATAATATAGCGCTTTCTTTAAGCCCGCCCTAATTGCTATCTACCGCCTAAGAGTGTATATTTAGCAGCCCTCTAACGAGCCCCCCTACTACTGTTATACCTCCTTCTTCGCCTCTACATTACCTATCTAGAGTTATATATAAGCTGTCTAGCCCCTTACCTTTAATTAATAAACTAGAAAACCCTAAAGATAATATATATAATTATAATAATGCTATAGAGGATAGTAGTAAGAGTATTACTAGACATCTACGCTAATACTAAAACGCTTATATAATACTAAGAAAGAAGCTAGACGCTATAGTAGAAACGTTATAGGTAGTATAGTAGACGTTTAAAGACTTTATATTTATATAGGTTAGCCTAGATAGAAAGGACGTTTAGGTAGGCTACTAGATATATTATAAGCTATCTACATATTAAAGATAGCTTACTACTACTATAAATATTATTACTACGCGTAGCTTTTATTCTTCTATAGACCTGTAAGGCGTATACTAGGCAGAGCTTACGCAGCTAATAAGACTACTATCTTTTAGATAGTTTAATATTACTATAGACCTTAAGTAGATTAATTATACTATAGCTATTTAGGATATTAAGGTTAATGCCCTAGCGTAGTATAACTTTATTTACTATATAATAGCTAATATACGCGCCTCTTATGCGTTATATGTAGGATATAATAAGACTAGTAGTTTAGATAAGTATATCTTTATAGTAACTATAATAGTATGCTTCTTATAGTTATAGAATACTTTAAATATACTTACGTCCTATCTAGATATATATCTTCTAGGATCTAGGGTTCCCTATCGTGTTATAGAGATACTATCTAGGTTAGATCTCTATTATTTATATTATAGTATAAATTAGATAATAAATCGCCTTAAGGCGTACGCTACTATAAGTATTCTATTTCTAGTATTCTATATACTTTTATTAAGTTCTAGTAACTTCTTATAACTCCTATTAACTTCTAGTAACTTCTAGGCTATCTAGATGCTAACATTAGTAGTAGGTAGAGATTAAGAAGCTCTTACACGTTACGCAGTTTATTATAGTATATAATAATATTAATTTTATAGACTATAAACGTAATAAGGTAGCTAAACACGCTGCTATATATTACGCCCTAATAAAAGCGTCTTATGTTATTTATAAAGATATACCTGTAACTAAACTAATATAGTTAATATATAATTCTACAATACTATTACTATTAGGGGATATTATCTTATTACTAGGCATAACTAATTTAGATAGCATTAGGCAGGCTATATCTACTAGCCTTATTATAGATGCTATTAAGTAATTATATAGTAATACTATTAAGGCTATATTTAATAGCTATTCCTTTAAGTATCTAGCCTTTCTAACTATTAAGCGTTTATTAGTACAGAAAATAACCTTTTAATAATTTACTAGAATTAGTACTAATAAAGAGACTATTAAGAGTATATATTAGGTATATAATAATATTTTCTATAATTAGCTTAGCCTTAACCCTTCGCCTAGGTCTACTAACTTTAGCTAGCGGCTATTCCTTATATATAGTAACTAGTTAACTACTTATTATATCTACGCTATAAAATAAGAGTAACATCTTATAGAATAGGTATATAACTATAGAGAATAGATCTATACTATTCCCGCCTAGTTTTATATTTAGATAAATCTTATATATATAATTATCTATACGCATTAGAAGCTAACTAAATCTAGCTAACTATAGTTCTATACTATCTCTAGTAACGCTATACGCTAGGGTTAGTCGCAGACTCGTTAGAATAGTCTAAAGTATTATCTTATAAAGCCTATTATAACCTAAGGCTTTACTATAAGAGTTATTACTCTATTCTACGCTAGTATATAATAAGCTAGGAGCCTTATACGTAGGACTAATCTAAATATACTAGGGCTTAGCAATACTATTTAAATGCTTTCTATTAAAAAGTTTCTACGTCTAGTTAAGAAGATTTAAGTAGCTACGTTTACGTATAAGGCATAGTCTTTATCTACGGCTAACGTAGTCTTTTAGACTATATATGATATACTATAAGAGGTAGAATTATTTATTATTATTTAATAGACTATTTAGTATAGTAATATTAGAATACTTTAGCGCGTTATAGATCTATTAATTATAGTATTTTCTAGTACTAGTTAGCATAACTACGCCTATAAGATGCTCTACTATTAATAGAACCTATTACCTATAAATACGCCTAAGCTGTAGCGCTCTATCCTTACCTCTAGTCTAGTAAATTAGCTTAGTTATCTAAACACCTTTAAGCTAATTAATCTTTATCTAGAACACCTTAATTATAGCTATAAGCTTAACTTTAAGACGTTAAAGAACTCTATATATAATATTAGCGTTATTTTTTAGCGTACTGCGTTATATAAAGTATAGGTTTAGGCACTATACATAAAGCTAGAGGGCTTCTTTAGTAAGAAAATACTAGCTACTTATATGTCTGCTAAAGCGCTAAATAATATATTTATTCTTACCTAGAGTATATTATATAATAGGTATGCTAAGCAGTAGTATATAAATATACTTATAAATTTACCTTAGTTTAACTTCTATAATATACTATATACTAGTATATATTCGCTTAAGGATCGTATTAAGTAGTTTAATAGTTAGTTTATATATTATTCTACTTTATAGCTTATACCTAATACTAAGGATAATAATAAGTTTAGTAGTATTAGTAATATTAAGGAGTACGTACTTATAGTTAGAGAGGAATTTAATAGGCACCTAGATTCTCTAGATAGTATACTTTTAATTAACCTTACTTAGCCTCTTATAAACTTCTAGGCTAGTTAGAGGCTAGTTAGAAGCTATAATAGTTACCTATTTAAATCTACCTAAACTTCTACTAACTTCTATAAACTTTTAGGCTAATTAGAGGCTACTAATAGTTCTAGTAGGACTTAGTAGCTATAACTTACTACTATCTATAGCCTTCTATTAACTTCTATAAACTTCTAGGCTAATTAAAGGCTTCTAACTTATAGTATTTAGGTTATCTGCTAGCTCTTATAGACTTCTATAAACTTCTAGAAACTTCTAGAAACTCCTAGACCTTACTATATACTATACTAAGGCGCTAGAGGTAAGAGAAAGACTCTTATAGAAGACGCTAATAGCCCTGCGTAATAAGCTTAATAAGCGTAACTTATTAACCTTACTATTAAATACCTGCGTAGTATAAAAGGCTATCTTATTTAATAAAAAAAGAGAGATAAGAAGAGAATAGTAACACAGGCTACTAGTATTCTAATACCTAGTCTAGGTTTTTACTAATAGTAAATTAACTCCTAGAATAAATAGTAGGTAGGTATTCTAGGCGCCTAGTTAAACTACTATAAACTTCTATAAACTTCTATAAACTCTTAGTAACTTCTAATAACCTTAGGTTTATTATATAGGTAGATATTACATATTAGATAGAATAAGAGTATAGTAAAACTTTTTTATTTCTATTAACTTCTACTCTTAGCCTAGCGCGCTAACTTATAACGCTAGCCTATTACTAACACCTAGAGTATAAAATAGGTTAGAAGCTTAATAATATAAAGAAGGCTCTACTAACTTATAAAGCTAGCTTATTACTAATACCTAGGGTATAGAATAGGTTAGAAGTATAGTAATATAAAAAAGAAGGTACTAAGCAGCTCCCTTATATAGTAATACCTATCCTACTAGAAGAACCTAATAGTAGCGGCCCTTTTAGAAAAAGAGGCTTTTCTAGCCTAGATAGAGGGTTACTATAATGCTTAGCTAGCTGCTACTTAGATAAGCTATACTTAGCTATTTCTAGCTAGTAGTAAGCGTAAGCGTTACTAGCGTGCTTAATCTTAAGCTTTACGCTTAAAGTATAGACCTAGTAGTCTATACTATAGGCCTAGTAGTAATTATATTACTAATTACTAATAAGCTACTTACCTAGCGTACTCTCTATAATACGACTAATATAGTTAGTTATATATTATTTTAAATATAATAAGGCGCTGTACGCTGTGTTACTAGTTATATACTAGTATCCCTCCTTATATAGGGTCTAGCATAAAAATATAGAAATAGTAGGCCTAGAGACCTACTACACGCGCGTAGTAGGAGCCGCCTGCTACTAGTTAGGAGTACTACTAGGTTTATTAGCACTTCTATATATACGTTAGTTAATACTATATAACCTTATAGGGCTTGCCTTATAGTATAAGGGAGGAGAAGGAGAAGCCCCTAAAGTTAAAGTTATTATTATTATTATTATCGTCGTCGCTAGGGTGCAGGGCAGCGGACGGCGGATAGAACAGAATAGGGAATAAGGTAGAAGGGGGAGAGGAAGAAGAAGGGGCTAAGGCGACTAGCGCTAAATAATAGCAACAGTAATAGTAGTAAGAAGGTAGCAGGTCGCCCTAGCTACGCGTTATTAGTATATATCTAATATACCTTAGGCATAATACTTACTAGGCCCTAGAGTAAAGAACGCGGGGAGGAAGGCGCGTAGCAGCGTAAAGGCTAGCCTTCTTAGAGGTAGGAAAGTAGGGAGCTAGGGCCTAGATAATATAGGTAGGAGGGTTTATAGTTACAACTTATAAAGCTAGTAATAAAGCGAAACCTACTCTATATATAATACCTATAAGAGAGCTAAGACTTACTTTATAGTATATTAAAACACTTACTATTACTTTTACTACTTATATTTATTACTAGAACCTCTCCTAGAAACTTCTAGGCCTATTAAAGATAAGTAGAAACTTCCTGTAAACTCCTAGACTAATTAGACGCTTATCTTACGTTTACTACTATTACTATATTACTCTCTAGGCTTATAAAAACTTCTATAAACTTCTAGGCTAATTAGACGCCTATCTTTTATTTACTATATTACTATAGTAAGTAAGAAACTTCTATAAACTTCTAGACTAATTAGAAGGTAGCTTATATCTAGAATATTATCTATACTACCTATAGTTATAGTAGCTACTACTACTACTAATACTTATTAGCTTCTATAAACTTCTAGGCTAATTATAGTATAGACTAAGGCCTACTAGAACTATTAGGGGCCTCTAATTAGTATAGAAGTTTATAGGAGAAGATAAGACTATATAGGGGCACTAACCCTATATAAAACTAACGTTCTATAGACTTCTTAAAACTTCTTAAAACTTCTTAACTAATTAGACGTAATATATACTTATTCTCTTATTAGTAAGCTTACGCACCTATCTTTAAGATAACGTTAGAATAAACGTAAGAGCATTTAAACTAGGGGTAATATTAGCTAACGGCACACGCAACGCAGACGCTATTAGTATATTATTAATATATAGCCTTTTCGCGCGTAGTGCTTTTATACTAGAGACCTACTACCGCCGCTTACTACCTATAGATATAGGCGTAGACGATATAATAAAGTAAGATACTAAAACTATAGACGCTATTAATGCTAGAGTTATAGGCTAGGTATTACCTATTATAGATATAGGTATTTAAGTACTTACTTATACGCGCTAGAGTAACTTAATCTAGCTTTAAAGACTATTATCTATATTAGCTAAAAGGTTAATAACTATATTTAGTAACGCTAGAATTATATCTATAATTAATCTATTACTCTATAGTATAGAGGGCTACGTTAGTATAGTTAGCCGCATTAATAGAGTATATAAACGCATAATATTATCTACTAGCTAGTTATCCTCTAGATAATCTGCGTCTTCTAGAGCTATAGATATAGTAGTTATAGATAAGAGCGCTATAGTCTATAAGAATTACTACTATTACTTATAAAACTTCTAAATCTTAGTATATAGATTCTAGCTCTACTATACTAGCTCTAGTAATACAGCTAGTAAGCTAGTAAGCCTATTATCTATTTAACCCTATAAGTATAGCGTTAGTATACTATTTTAAAGCGCGTTAGCTATTAAACTATATATAGTTTCTAGACTAGTAAGGTACCTACTAAGCGCCTATTAAAGCTTCTACTCTATATACGCGCCTAGCAGTATTAGAAATCTTATAGAATCTAGAAGCGTTACTATTACTTACTAAGTTACCTATTTATTAATTCTATTAACTATAAACGCTATAATAGAGCTAATACGCAAAGCGGCAGAATTCTTTAGACTAGAAAGTAAATCTATAATTAAGGGTTAGAGGCTAGAATTATAATATAAGTAGTAACGTATAGGTAGTATAACTATCTACTTAGCTACTAGTAGCATATTCTTTCTAAGATAAGATAGAAAACCCTTATAATAGTAACTACTATTAACTATAAATAACTAAGCTAGTAGTACGCTACTATAGCTTACTATCTCTACTTTAGTCTAGAACTTAAGCGGCTTAACAGGTTTAGTTAATTACGTTTAGAACTTATACGTATTAGTATTAGCCTACCTATTCTTAGCATCGCTAACGTCTCCTAGTATTATTAGTTATAATAATTAGCTAGGTATATAGGTATACCTAGCTAGTAGTTAGTTTTACCTATAATGCGCTAGTTGCGATAGTACTAGCTTTTACTTAATAAAAGACTATAGAGATAACCTAGGCTTATACCTAGTAATAGTATTAAATATCTAATATAGCAGGAATACGTAACTAGTACTAGTACTCCCTAGCATTTATCTACTATAGCCTATACGCTGCTATGCATTCGTAAGGCTCTTAGTAATAGGTATCTTCTAGATAATAACGCGGGCTATATTAGGTATATTAACCTCTATGCCTAGTAACGTAGTAGCGAAAATAATATTATACTTTAAATTTAGCTTCTTAAACTTATTATACGTTGCGTCTTAATTATAGGTTAAGATAGTAGATATAAATATCTAGACTATAGAGAATACGCATTAAGCGCTGCTACTACTTAACTTACTATAGCTATTATTAGCACCTATATTAGCTATTATTTATAATAGCATGCTAGTAGTCTAACTTACCGCAGCCTATATAGATAAGTAACTGTCTATAAATATAATTATCTTTAGTATATAATTAGGTGTTACCTGCCTATTCTATATAGCCTTAGATAATAGGAAATATAAAGTATCCTATAAATTAAGGCTACCCCTTATAATAGGAGACACGTAGAGGGATATATCTAGCTAATTAATAGACGTTCTAATAACTATAGTCTAGTATATAGAGTTACCTATAACGCGAAAACTAGTAGACTTAAGAACCTTTTTTTCTGTATTCTTATCTAGTGTAGTAGAGTAGCTAAACTATATAATATTCTATAAGAGTATTATATAAAGCTTGCTAAGAAGGGTAAAGGCTAGATAAAACTTCTCCTATTAAGTAACTAAATAAAACTTATTAATAGTAATAAGACTAATTTAAGACTAGAATTCTAAACACTTTAACGCATAGCAAAAGGCGCGCGTAGACGCCTATTCTAGGCCTAATAAGACGTGCGTAAACTTACTATCTATAATATAAGTAATTAGGTTATTCTTCTTATATTAAGTCTTCTTATTAATAAGACACAGTCTACTACTATCTAATTTTTAAATATTACTTATCTACTTACTACTAAGCTTTATTAATAGTATAATTTAAAGTATTATACGCCTAGTTAATATATATTAAGATCCAAGAATGTGGAATAAAGGGCGGAAAGGATAGGATAACAGCGATAATACAGGGCAACGCCGTAACACCGTAACTAAGATTAGGTAATAATACTATCCCGCTAAGCTACGACATCCCGCTAAGTAAGGGATAGTTAACTATCCCTAGATAGCTAACTATCTCGTGCTCTTAAGATAGCAGCGCTTTAAAGGGATAGCATTACTATATATAGGAATAACAGGAACCCTATAGTTCCTAGTATTTAACTTATTTAATAATCTATTATTTAGATTCTTATAAGCATTATTAATTTAGCAGTTTTATAACTTTAATACTAACTACCCTATTATTTACTTACGTAATTAATAACCTCCTTTCCTATTATCGCTTCTACCTAAGAACTAACTTACCCTTATAGGACTAGCTACCCCGTAGGGACGTAACACATTAAACACTCTTAATATAAGCAACTTTAAAGGTATTACTATAGTTACTAACCCTAAGAATAAGGTAGCTAAGCTAGACCTATACTATAGAGACCGTAACAAACTTAAAGAATAGATTCTTTAACTTAAACTCTACTTTTATATCTTAGAACCTAAAATAGAGAGTAAGAAGAAAGTTATCCTTATAGTATTATACTTATAAGGCAAAGCAGCTACCTAGATTTAACTATACCTCTTAAGCTACCTAGCTAAGGAAAACTGCAAAGGCGACGCTATTAATTAGATTATTAAAGACTATAAGAACTTTAAGAAAGAACTTAGGCAGCTTTTTAGTATTACTAACTAAGTACCTCTTACTAAATAAGCTATACAGCAACTCTAATAGACGCATTCTATTACTAATTATACTATACACTTTAAGAAGTACGCAGTATAGCTTAACTAGAAAGAAGTATCCTTAATAGTTATATATAAGTAAGGCTTAAAACTAAAAATCTATAAAGAGCTACTACGCTCTAGAAACCTTATCGCCTCTCTAAAAGACCTTTATATAGAATCTATTAGAATTAACGCTAAATAGTATAAATTATATTAAGAACTATACTAGTAAGGATAGAAGCTACGCTTTAGCTTTAGAAAGCTACCTAATAGCTATCTAATAAAGCCTTAAGCCTTAGGTAGTTAACTGTAACGCTACTAATATAATAATTATAGTTATTAGCTAATAAAAGGAATCTAGTATAATAACTTAAAGAAAAAGAAATTAGAAGGATTAGGCTTTTATAAGCCTTACTAGCGTAACTCTAGAGAACCTCTAATAGGACTATAGTTTTAAGGAGTAGAGACGCGTAAATGCTTTAAATATAGTAAGTCTAGCTACCTTATAAAGAACTACTGTTCTAGGAATAAAGTTAAGTAATAGCTAAATATTATAATAAAGGATAACTAGGAAATAGAGAAAGAAGAATAGAATATAGTTAACGCAATTAAAAGAATTAATCTAGGAATAATAGAACGTCTAGACACCCTAGATAAACGACTATATAAAGATCTAGAAGAACTTAATAATAAAGAAGAACCCTATTACCCTATCTAGCGAGCGCTAACGCCGCATCTAGATGTAAAGGAACCTTACCTAGGCACGCCTGTAGTATAGGACTTTCTTAAAGAGTTTAAGATATAACTACGCGACGAAGATGCTCTATTATATAGAATTCTAGAAAAGAAGCCTAAACATATAGAGAAGAATAGAGAAAGACTTTACGTAGTTACTTAGGAAATAAAAGACACTATAAAGTATAACTATAAGCATTAAAATAAGAAACAGAAGTATAATAATAAACTACTAAACTACTAACTACGCTACTACGTTAATATGCGTAAATCTAAATATAGAAGTATAAGCTATATAATATACGTAGATAACTACTACAAAGTATACTATAAAGATAAAGTTAATAGAAGCTACTTCCTAGAAGCTAGACACTAATATAAGTATAAATAGTTTAATTGCCCTATAGATAAATGTAATAAGCACCTATAGAATAAGCGCGAAGTATAGTACTTCCTATAGAAAACTAACGTGGAAAATACAGCATACACCCTGCTTATAGATGGCGTCTGCATCTAGGATAAATAGCAAAACTGCCTAGGAGTAATATATAAGAAGCATTATAATAAAAAGGAAAGAAATAGTTTTTACTTACATCCCCCTATATTTACTATATAAATTAACTCTAGATATAGTATAAGGTATAAACTACGCAGAGGACGAAGTAATAGTAACTACTAAGCACCTAAACTTAGATAATAACCTTTTTTAGACTAAAACTAAGGCGAGAAAATATCTTCTAAGAATTTAATACTATAGGTAATAGAGCATTAATAAAACTTACTATCTAAGTTAGAAACATTAAGGCTAGAGCTATAATAGACTTAGGGGTATAAGAGAACTATATCTTACCTACTACTACTAGAAAAGCTAGACTTACGTTAAGATAGAAATAATAATCTTACCTTCTATACGCAGAAGACGGGGCACCTATACCTAAGATACTAAGAATAGACTACAAGGTTAAAGCAACGCTTAAGATTAATAAATACTAAGAATAAATTACCTTTAATATACTAAGATCCTCTAGTTATAAAGTAGTACTTAGATTACTATAGTTAAGAAGGCATAACCTATATATTAAATAGGATAAAGGAAAGATATTCCTAACACGCTGTAACTATATATTATAGGCGGTACCTATATATTAGTAGAGTCTAATAATAGATAAAAGAGAACTTAATATACTCTCGTGACTAGAAGTTAATAAATATAAATTAACCTTAGAAGACGCTAGTAGGAACTACTAGATTAAGAAACGTAAGAATATAAGTATTAGTATAGCTTATAGCATTCTAAAACAGTACTAGAAATAGAAACACTTATTTTAGGAAAGAGAAGAAAAAGTAAACCTATCTAAGTACTAACTCTAGGATTATATAATTAATCTAGAAGAAGGAAAAGTACTACCCTTTAGACTACTCTACGCAAAAACTAGTAAAGAACTTAAATAGGAAAGAGAATTTATAAAGAAAAACCTAGAGAAAGGATATATTTAAACCTTAAAATTACTAGCAGCTAGCCTATTTACCTTTATAAGAAAGAAGGACGGAGAACTATAACCCTATATAAATTATTAGAGACTTAACGTAATAACTATAAAGAACTAATATCTACTACCTAACGTAGCTAAACTAAGGGATAGACTTGCAAAGGCAACTATCTTTACCTTACTAGACCTCTAAGATAGCTACCACCTTATATAGATAAAGGAAGGGGAAGAATAGAAAACAGCATTCTAATTAAGATATAGACTCTATAAATATCTAGTTATACCCTTTAAACTTACTAATGCACCTTTAATATTTTAAGCACTTATTAACAACGTATTATAAGAACACCTTAATATATTTATTATTATCCTCGTCTTCTCTAAGCATAATAAGGATTACTAAGAACATGTTAAGGCGGTACTTAGTGCATTAGAGGGAGTAAACCTACGCCTAAAACCTAAGAAATGCAAGTTCTATATATAAGAACTTAAGTTCTTAGGCTTTGTTATTAATATATAAGGCATTAAAATAAGCCTAGATAAAATTAAAGCTATACGCATATAGCTACAACTAAGGACAGTAAAATATATCTAAGAGTTTCTAGGATTCTATAGATTTATTAATAGTTTATTAAAAAATACGCAGCGGTTACTATACCTCTAACGGAACTTATAAAGAAGAACGTACTATTTGTATAAGGAAATAAATAAGAAAAGGCCTTCTAGCTTCTATAAATAGCATGCATTACACCGCTAGTACTTGTTAATTTTTAAAGCGATAAGCTATTACAAATTAAGACGGACGTAAGCAACTAAGCCCTTAGAGCCTACGTAAAGTAAGAAAGAAACAGAAAATAGCACCTAATAGCTTACTACTTAAGGAAGCTTACAGATGCAGAAACATAATATAACATCTATAATAAGGAACTATTTATAATTGTTAAAGTACT
>MU005592.1:31403-88808 GCA_010405425.1 Lentithecium fluviatile CBS 122367 | reverse complement strand
TTAATAATCTATTATTTAGATTCTTATAAGCATTATTAATTTAATAGTTTTATAACTTTAATACTAACTACCCTATTATTTACTTACGTAATTAATAACCTTCTTCCCTGTCGTTGCTCCTGCCCGAGAACCAACTTACCCTTATAGGACTAGCTACCCCGTAGGGACGTAATAATATAGTATATACGTAGAAAATTAGACTCTTACTAAAGCTAGTATACGCGATTAGAAGAATATCGCTTTATAAA
The DNA here is from genome assembly GCA_010405425.1 of Lentithecium fluviatile CBS 122367. Classification (NCBI taxonomy): domain Eukaryota; kingdom Fungi; phylum Ascomycota; class Dothideomycetes; order Pleosporales; family Lentitheciaceae; genus Lentithecium; species Lentithecium fluviatile. The sequence continues at coordinate 88,560 of MU005592.1, read as the reverse complement.
TAAATTAGCTGCTATAGTATATAGACCTACTCTTTCTAAGAGACACGCGTAGCGCTATTAATACTATTAACTCTATAGCTTAATATACGCGTTAAATAGTCCTAGATTACCCTCTCTTAATAGCTCTTATTATTATTTAGTCTAGCTAAGTTAACTACTATTTACAGCTAATTAAGTAATAGCTCTAGAATCTAGCTAATAGCCTTATGTATATCACGAAGAGGTATAGAGATAGAAGTAGGTAGAGGCCCTCTAACTATAGTACTATTAGTCTTATTCTATTATTTATTTTACTATTCTTTATTCTACTTACTCTATACGTCTAGCTTCTACCTATAGCTACCTATAGATAGATTCTATTACGCTATAGCCTATAGAAATCTAACTATAGTTAGCCTAGGAGTTCCTAGAAATTTACTAGAGTTTCTAGAAGTTTACTAGAGTTTCTAGGAGTATACTATACCGCGCTAGCGTACGCCTTCTACCTACCTACACACACACACCTGCTATAGAAGACGTAGAATAATTATAAAAACTTTAAGAGGCTTATAGCACTATATAGCAACTAGCTTAAAGTGTATATAGTTATACGCGGGCAACGTTAGTAGTGCTAGAGGTAGAAGAAGAGGAAGAAGAAGAAGGGTTAGTATAGCGCGTAATCGCGAGTTTAATAACGCGTGTTTTAGGTTTAGCGGTGTACTTTATACCCTAGATAGCGCATTAGAATTATAACATATACACTGTTAAATAGAGAATTTCTTATATTTTAATATTAATATAACGCTGTAATAGTAGCTCTTAGTAATATTACGTAGTTAATAAAAACGTACAGACGCTAGGGTTATCTAAGACTAAGTACTATATAACACAGGACTAAAGATCCTTAGACGCTCTACTAATAATTCTATCTTATCTTAGTTAGTACTTACTAATTAGTCTAGGAGTTCCCTAGAGTTAGTAAGGTCTATAATTAGTCTATAGCTTTAATATTTCTTAGCGTGCATTAGCGTGAATCGTTGGCGGAGCGTCTGATTAATAAGATATAAGATAACTAGCGCGCGCCTGATCATATAGGCTGCCGCGCGTACATAGACACAATGCAGTGCTCCTCCACCTCTTCTGCTGTGACCGAAGCTCGAGAATCCGTTACATCTTTCCATATCCTGGGATTCCGTATGGCCAGAGCCGCGATGCTGCACTCTCCTTCCATCTCGTGAACTTCTCGCCCTCGAGCAGCCAAAGTCCCATGTTAGCCTGCCGCTGCCTGTGTGCTTTGTGATAGTTTGTTGACGGATCTGGCGCAGAAAGCCATCCGCGTATCTTGCCAAGCCTCTCTTCTTGGCTTTGGCTGCGAGTCTCGGGGTCATTCATAGGAGCACTTACAATGTCCTTAATAGGCTTTTGTACCTTATTCCGCAGCCGTTTGATCGCGTTGTCTTTGCCTTCGCTATATCTTGGTGGCATGTAGATGCCAAAATTGCCTAACAGAGAGTATGCTCCATCTTCTTCACGTGTCGCTGACGATTCCTTGCCCGAGAGAAACGCTTAGCTACGCTAAACTTGGACAATCGGCTCCCTGACAAAGCGTCGATGGGTATCCCTGTGATCTCGTGTATGATGTGCTTGAGCGACTCCTTGCACTTAGCCGCACTCCCTCTTTAGAGAAGAATTCGGCGGTTTTAGGAGCCAAAAGCTCTTGGAGCGTCCAGCCACGAATAAACCACCTGCTCTTTCTGAAAGCTACCTCCTATCTCTGGGACGACCCCCCATTCCCCTCCAAAGAGCTGTTCTCAACGTCTGAAAGGAAGACGTAACACCTATCTGCGTTCTAGTACCAACAGAACATAGAATTGATCGCTTCCGAAAACTTCGTGTTGTTTGCTTTGTCGCTGCAGCAGATGCCTACCCAAAAGCGGTTCAGACCGTTGTGCTCAGCCTGTTGTGCGCAGAAGCGGATCTTGCCCTAACCAGCCTTGCTCTTTGCGTCAATGTCCTTTACACTATCAAAACTTTTCAGATCATCGAAGGTCACCTCCTGCTCCCCTGCCAGGTGCGCGACAGGATCGCATACGAGGGGATTTTGTCGCCGATCAACTCCTTGGTCCATCTGAGCTTCCCATCGCTTGCAACGTATAACAATCGCATCGAGTAGTGTATATGTCCGTATGTGTGAGCGGTGGAGGAAAGTCCTGGAGCCTCGAAGCAGGCTGAGGAAATCGGTAGCGCACGGCGGCTCGCTCGCGCCGGGAGTGCGGATCGTAGCTGTCAGGTTCGTTGTGAGCGCTAAGTAACAATCCGCTAAGTTAGAGGTGAACGAAGACGGGGTCCTCCAAGGGCTGCAGTGCAAAGAGCTGAATGCTAGGGTAAGCTACGTCTCAGATCGCGCGGTAGTCACAGCTGCAAGCAGAGAGGCAGTTCTCGCCTGAGGACGCGATGCGATGGTGCAGAAAGTGCGGGTCATAAGCCTTCGTTGAAGATCACATCAGGATGTCCGTGTAGCGTGCTGGTTCGTGCAAGGTCACGTTGGCCTCGGGGACTCTGTGCGGGCCGGCATGCAGCGCAGCGATGACATCGGATACCACCGCTACAGAACATCTCGGGCGACGAATTCCTCTGACGCCAGCATGTGGCTCCAATGCGGACGATGAAATGCTATCGGTGCGCAGCATCCTATAAACCATGTTCACGCACTCCTCACGTACCTAATCACGACCATCCCATTCTCGAGCCTGCCGCCCTTGGTCATCAATGCGAGCATGCATCACCTCTATGAACGAAACCTGCTGCGAAATGCACTTTCGGTATTCCCAAGATGCATCCGGTTACAGTAAAGTCACCATACAGAACGGGCGCAAGGTCTCTTGCCTCGGCTACAGCAACGTGCAATGAGGGGCACAACAACCGCGCGAATAGCCACCGCGAGGCATAGCGATGAATACAGTTGACGGCGCAACAGCGGGGTCACAACAGTGGGAACCTTAACTTACAGTGGCACGTATGATTATTACTCGTGAGAAGCACAGCAGAACAATCAGCTTTCCTCTGGCGTACTGAATGGCCCCACCACGAGAATACTGTCCAGCCTCAGAACGGCCGTCTGTCCCAGGCCAACACAGGCTCCAACACAAGCTCCATCTCACGCCCTAACATGAAGTTCCTTGCCCTCCGCTAGTACATCCGCGCCACTGGGGCTCTCTACTGGACAGGTGCAGCCTCAACCCGTGCTACAGCTGTTCCGCCCATCCATATCACTGCACTTGTCGCTGTCGCTGGCTCTGGCTCTTTAGACATCCGCGTCACCTTGGTCTTTGGTTCTGCTGTATCTGCCTCTGGCACAGCACTCATGCACTTCCGACCTCGCTTCCCTTTGCCTTTAGCCTTCTGACCAGCATCTTTCTCGACGCGCTTCTCTCGTGCTTCCTTGAGCTCCTCATAACCCATGACCTTGGCTTTGCCTAGTACCAGCGACTTAGTCGACCGTCGCACCTTAGCTTCGTTGTTGATTGTTAGCAAAAATCGGATATGGCTCTGTTGGAGGGCCCCTCCCGCGAAAGATAGTTGCGCGGCTTTGGCTGACTTGTGGAAGTGTCTCTGTAGGCTTCGTTTGCTTGCCTCATCAAGAGCATCAGCGTCCTGCTCAATGATCAGATTTTGAAGCGACATAAGACCCTCTGCTGACACCGGCGTGACAGGTGTTTGCAGAACTTCGTTCCGGTAGCAAGCCTCGACGATTACCTTGTTAACTTTTAGCATAGTCGGATCAGCGACAGGCTTTGGCATACTTCTGAGCACCCTGTCTAGGTTAAACGGAAACAGACTACTTGCAGCCAAACCAGCTTTAATGTTCTTAGATGTAAAGGCTTTTTTCCTTGCAAGGCTATACAGAGAAGTAAAGTGCTCTTTGCCAATTTTGTTAACGCCTCCCCGCTCTGGTCGTTCAACTTCCTCGCGATCAGAGATGTTAACAATCAAGTTAATTAAGTTAGGGTGAATTGCTTATTTAATTAACAGATCTAGCGTCTTTTATTTAACTTAATTAATAGGTGTATTATATAAAACTAGTTTCTATAGTATAATAACGGCGTATAGCGTATAGCGTAGTAAATTAAGTATTATAGATCTCGTAGATTATCTCTAGCTCTTTAGAAGAGATAGTCTTACTACGTAGACTTTATAATTCTATTATAAGCTTTAAGCTAAGGCGCTTCTAGCTATAGAGACTCTAGAGGGCGAAAAGAAGGTTTACTTTTATATAGAAACGTCTTATCTCTAATAGATTACTAAGCTCTAAGAATGTTCTCTTATAATTAGTAGCTGCTATAGGAATGCTTAGAATTATAAGGGTAAAGCGCGATAAGATAGGGTAGTTATTAGCCTTTCCTATTTAATAGATAATTAGGTTGCGCGTAAATAGAGAGTCCTTAGGTATAGGTAGCTTAATTATCTAGCGCTTAAACTTATCGCGATAATAGGCTAGATAGGTGTTATTACCTTATAGAGTAGCTCTTATAAACTCTAACTAGCTTAAGGCTAGCCTAGTACGTGCCTTCTTTAGTAGAGGCTTTAGAGTACTAATAAAAGAGGTAGCATCTTTAAACTCTAACTATAAGCGTTAAAAGCTAACGTAGTAATTATCTAGCTAGCCTTTATATATATAAGGCTCTTTATAAAGCTTCTTAGTATAATTAAGAGATACTATCTAGACCCTATTTATATAACCTTTTATACGTAGGTAGAGATAGTAGGTAGCATAATAAGCTAGAGTATTCTTTAACTTACATAGATAATTAATAACCTTACTATAAGCTATATTATAGATAGCTTAGATATAATTCTCTAGAGCGTTAATATTATTAAAGTTAACGTTATTATACTAAATAAGCATCTTATTAAGCGTTATTATAAGTTAATTAAGCGTAGGAAGAATCTTCTAGATAGCGCCTAATATACTAGCTACGCCTCTACCCTCTATACAGGTAGTAGCTTCTTTAAAGAGCTAAAGAATCTATTAGTACTTTATAAATATTACCTAGTCCTTAGCAGTAAGGCTATCTTTATTAATAAACTAACGCTTCTTAAGATTAGGTAGTTAGAGGCGTTAATAGTTGCCCTAGTAATTAAACTTTATAAGCTTATAATTAATATAATTAATAAGAGGTATATAAAGCTTAAGCGTACGTGTAAAGCAATTATAATAGCTATTCTACTTTATCTTTCTTAGCTTAATAATCTCTAGCGTCTTAACCTTATAATTACTCTTTAATTAAGTGTTATAGTTTATCTAGCACTATTTAAGAAGCTATTAAGCTTATAGAGTATAGATAGAGGTAATAATATTAATTAAGACGCCTAAAGGGCTAGCGCAACGCTACTTATTAAGAAATACCTTCTTATTATTAAGATGCTTCTTTATATTATTAAATATCTTATAATATTTACTAAAGATAATTTACTAGGTAGTAAAGTTAATTATATAGTAGGCGTAGCGTAGGCGTTAATAGTAGGCGTTAAAGTTATATTTAATAGCTAGGGCGTTAATCGCGAAGTTATTATTTATAGTGTTATTAAGAATAAAGTAACCTAAGTTATAGGTAGAGATTTTAAAGCTCTTAAGTAAAGCGTTAATAATAGTAGTAATATTAACGCATATATATTAGCCTATTAATAAGGTTAGGCCTAAGATATAATTATAAGGCGTACTATTATAATTAAGATAGTAAACGTAGATATCTATTAACGCCTATTTACTACCTATTAATGTCTAGTTATTAAAGAAGACTTAGATTACTAATTACGTATTATAAAGATAATTAATAATAGTAAGTATATATAACTTATACTTTATAATTATATAAGCTTATAGTATATTATAAGACCTCTAGAGCTCTGCCTTAGCTAGTAGTTTAGCCTACTTTAATATAGCTTAAAAAGTAGCGCCCTTAATTACTATAAGCGCCTAGTTATTAGCTACTACCTAGTTAAGCACTAATTATAGAAAGCGTAAGTATAAGAAGCTCTTTATAATAAGGTTAGTAACGCCTTAAAATACTTTAAGGCCTTTATAGTAGATATAGGCGAGTAGGAAAGACTACTAGAAGGTAGGCGTTATAACGCAGGAGGTAGATTTTTAGCTATTCTTATTAACGCTATAGCTAGCCTTACGCTTAGTAAGATAGCGCGCGATTAACGTAGTTAATAGACCTGCTTAATAGAACCTATTAGGGTGCTTATAATAGTAGTAATAGTAGTAGAGCTAGTATAGACGCTGCTACTTATAGTACTATAGGTAATAGCTATACTACTAAACCTAGCTCTTTTAACTACGCTTTACTATATAAGTTAGCTTATAATAATTAGGTAGACGCGTTTAATTAATACTATTATCCGCGTTATTATTATCTTTATCTTAGTTAGTTATAGAGGGGGTCCCTTCTATAGAACTTTTATTAATATTAAGCTCTAATAGCGCGTTAGTAGCTATATTAGTAGCGGTCTTATTAGAGGGGGTTTATAAAGCCGCGCTTTTAAGCTACTAGCTAAAGACGTAAGATAGAGTACTATTTATACCCTCTAGATAATTAGGAAATATTATATTAATAGAAAGAGGTATTAGTAGAGTAAGAGAGTTAGTATAAGTTAGTAGGTTAAATAGGTAAAAGTTAAGAAATCTTAGATATATAGTACTAAGCTCTATTAGGTAACTATTATAACTTTTATCTCTATTAACTCTAAATTACTTTATCCTAAATTTACTACTTCTACCTCTTATATATTAAAGAATCCTATATTCTACAGTAAATCTCTAGGAATCTAGAAGATTTAGGTCTATTAATTAAGCTAATTAAGCAGGCACAATTTACTTAATTAACTTAGTAAATTTTACCTAGCTAATTAACTTAATTAACGGCCGTTAATTAAGTTAATTAAGTTAAGTTATTAAGTTAACTTGTTTATTACTAAGTCTGCTCGCGATAGGCTGCCTTTAGTAGAGCAAACACAGCAACATCGCAGGGCTGCAGCTTATAGGAGATGTAAGAGGGAAGATAGCACGGAATAATATTATTTGCGAAGCAGCACTCTAGAATTTTTAAAGTCTTATGCGTTCTTAAGCTATTATAAATTAGCATCTATAGTTTATTTTTAGCTCGCTTCTTAGTCTTAGAGTTAAGAATATACATTAGCTATTATAAGCTAATATATAAGTCCTTATATCTAGTATTAGCAGAGTAGTTAATAATTAACTAGGTTAGGCTTTTAACGCCGGCCTAACCGGCTTAATTCTTAGAGACTTAAGAGGCCTGGCCGAAGTAAACTAATAGATAATTTAGGGGCTAGATTAATTAATTAATTAATCCTCTAGGTATATATTTTAGGTGTATAAAGTTATACAGCGTTATCCTACTTAGATATTTAATATTAATTCTAAATCTCTTACTCTAAGAGCTGCATACAGTCGTCGCCGCCCCTAGAAGCACTAGGTAAACTAAAACTAGCCTTCTGCTAAGCCCGTACATAGGTAATTATAGAGATTAATTAAGGGCTTATTAATTAGCATTCAGACTCTATTATATTGCTAACCTTAGAGAATATCCTCTTATAGATATAAGAGAACGCTAGTATTAATAGAAGATTAATAGCTAGCTAAGAAAGGCAAGGGAACCTATCCTTAATAGATAGCTAGTATCTAATAGGATTATATTAATATAGATAATTCTTAGAAATGCCTAGTTTATTATACTACTACTTCTTAAACTTATTATTGCTACTAATAAGCGGTGCTGTTATATTAAATTACTAAGGCTTAGTAAGCCTATTAGTATAGTTATTAATATTACTAATATACTTAGCCTGCTTACGTAAAGGTAAGTTAATAATACTATTACTCTTCTTATACTAATTCTATAGTACCTTAAACTAGGCGTTTATAGTAATAATCTAGTTACTATAATTCCTAGTCTAAGCGTTTATAAAGTAATATTTATAATATAAGTAGAGAAGCGTTAAAGTGTAATATACTAGAGTAGCGCTAAGTAGTCTATAATACTTAGAGAGCTTCTTATAGGTAGCTATAATATTAATTTTAACGTAGTCCTTAGGGGCGTTAGCTTTATTAAAATTAACGTCTATAATACTCTCTACTAGCTGCTTAAAGTAGTTAAGAAGATACTTAAACGTTAGATAGACTTTATAAATAGTCTTATAACCGCCTAAGGCCCCCTAGTCTTTAAGTCTCTTTATAGCCTTCTTTAAGAGCTAGAGGATTTAAATATACTAGTTAATTATATTCTAATTATTAGTAGTAAGGCCTTTAGCGGGTAGTATTACGTCCCCTAGAGCCTTACTCTAGGCGCGGGCTAACGCCTTATCCCTTAACGCTCTCTCTACGTAGTAATTAGTAAGGGCGTTAATTAGGTATTAGAGTTTAACGCCTCTTTTAATAAAGTTAAGATAGCTGTTCTAGTAGGTAATAATAGGTTTAATAGGCGTAAGTAGTAAGCCTATCTTACCCTCTTTATAGATTAATAGTTAAAATTCGTTAAATAAGTCGTATTACTAAGGCGTTTATATTAAATAGATATCGTTAATAAGGATGCTAATAGAGCCCTTCCTACGCTACTTATAGAGATATTTCTCTTCTAGCTTTAACTACTTAGAGCTGTTATTAAAGAAGTTCTTATTAACTTTAAATATTATAGTTTAGCTAACTAGGTTAAATAAGTAAGGTAAGTAGTAGAGACGCCTCTTAGGAGCTATAAAGCTGTAATAAATAGCTAGTACGTTAACGCAGATATTATTATTTATTACGTTATTAAGCGTAAAGTATCTAATAGAGTTGCTGTTAATACTAAAGCTTTCTAGAATCTTAATAACTATAGTAGCAATCCTCTCCCTAGTGTACGCGCTAGAGAGCTAAGAGAGAGTAATAGGCAGGTTACAGACCTTGTCGCCGCTGTTAACATAATAGGTAATAAGCCTATAAAACGCGCTCTTGCTGCCCTTTATAGACTAGCCGTTAAAACTAAAGTAGATTTTACTAAGCGAGCGCGACAGCTTAGCCTATACCTAGGGCTAGAGATTTATATATAGCCTTACTAGAAAGGCTAAGACGCTAGCCTTACTCTTCTATATAGCTTAGTTAGCTTCTAGGTTAGCGGCGCGGAGGAGGTTGTAAAAAGCTAGCGTCTCTACCTTACGCAGAGAGTAATTGTTCTTAGCTAGCTAACTAACTATAGCTAGTTAAAAGCGCTATTTATTTAAGTTTCTAAGAGTATTAGAAACCCTCTTATAATACACGCGCGCTGCTAGCTATAAAAGACCTAAGAGTATGCTGCCTAGTCTCTAGCTAACGCTAGTTTATAAGCGTGCTTAGGCGGGACTAGTTATAGCCCTAAGTTCTCTACTTAACGTATCTCTACGCTAACGTTGTAGAGCTTATTATCTTAAGTATTCTATTACCTCTAACGGCGTTAGATATATTATATATATAGCAGTAATAATAGATAAAGAATATACGCCTAGTATTAGCCTATAGCGTAACTTAGTAACTATAATTATAAAGAGCTAACTTCTTATATAGCTGCGTCTACAGAGGCTTCGTGTACGTAGGAAGACGTTGCTAGATAATCCTATTAAAGTTATTATCTAAGCTGTTAGCGGCACCTAAGAACACTGTAGCACTAATAGAGGACGCTAGCGCCCTGCGGCTAGCGCGGGCGCGGGCAAAGAGTGTAGGTGTATAAGAGGGCGTTAACTACGCGTCTAAAGGACCTGCAAGAGTAGGCGTTAGTTTCTAGCTAAAGAACTTAGCTACGCTATCTTAAAGCTTAGTTTTAAAGCTTAGTATGCTCTAGGTGCTCTGTAAGTTAATAGGAACCTAGGGGAATAATATTAACTTAACTACTACTTAAAGCTGCTTATATACCCTTATTATATAGAGCGCGCGGTATAGTACGTATATAGATAGCGAGAAGGAGGGGGGGTGTCGTTAGTAGTATTAATAAAATACGCGTTAAGTAGAAAATTAGATCCTAAGTATGTATTACCTTAATTAGAAAATTGCGTATAACCCCCTAGCATTATAAAATTAATAGTATAGCTTATATTTAACGTATTTATAGCTTTAAAACCCCGTCTTCGCACCTTTAAGATAATTAAATAAGATTAAGTTAATTAAGCAGATTAAGTAGAAAATCTCTAATATCTAACCTAAAGCTAAATTTATATAGGGCTAAGATTAACCTAATTAATATAATTAATTAGGTAAAAATCGTGCTTCGCTTAAGGGCTTAAATAATTATTAACTAGTCTAAGTATTAGAGCACGCGTACTGCTATCTAGGACTAAGAAATATATTTAATAGAGTTATATTCTAGATTACGTAGTATAACAACTAATTATAATATATTAGAACGGCTATTATAAATAGTATTATAGTATTAATAATTTATTATAAATAAAAATAAGCTACTTATAAATATACTCTTCTCTATAGGCCTAGATATATATATAGATTTCTAAATTTTAGAGAGAAAAGACTATTATACTTATATTCTTAGTTTAAAGCTTTAAGTAATAGTAGTAAGAATTATTTACTTTATATATACGCCTCTATAGTCTTCTATAATATCTTTATTTACTATTACTTTTTCTAGGTCTAGCATTTATAATATAATAATAGTCTTATTTACATTATAGATTTTCTCTTTTAAGATAACTAGGTCTTATAGCACCCTTCTATTTATAATAAACTAGTGTGTTATCTTCTAGTATATATTTTTCTTATAGTAATTCTAGTCTAGCATTTTAACTCTTCTTATCTATATGTTATAAACTAAGATAAAAAGCTACAGCACCTCGCCTTAAGAAGAAGTTAGCATAGCTTAGTTAAATTAAGATTATTAGACTCTTATAATCTAATAATATATTATAGAAACTTATAAAGCTCTAGAGGCTCTTCTAGTACTAGAAGAGCTTAGCATTCTAAAACCTTATAATTACTCTATCCTTTCGTAGCATTAGTATAAAGGAAGTGAAAAGAGGTTTTTATTATAACTTAGAATAAGGCAGTACAAGGTCTTGCCTTATAAACTCTTATTATCGCTTATTTATAACTAAGACTCTTAGGCCTCTATAAATACTAACGTTACGTAACTAGGCTTACATAGTTCTAGATATTCTAGATATGCTAGAGGTGTTTAGCGCTTTAGAACTTCTAGAACTATAGAATAAATTAAATATCTAGAATTTTATAAATACACTTATAGTACTTTATATTTTCTCTAAGTTAATAGCTTAATATATTAGTTATAAACTATATTATTTATTCTAGATAAATATTACTATATACTATTATAGTATTATCCTTGTATCTATCTTAGCTATTATATTCTAAAAACTAACGTAGAGCTTTCTAAGCCTAACTAACTATATAGATTATAAATCTTAATAATAATACGTAACTTAATAGAAGAAATAGCTAAAAAGCTAAAGAAGCTTTTTAGACTTAGTAATTTATAAAGTACTATAAATTAAATTAAATTTTACGCTAGACCTCTAGAATAGATGCTATATAGTATAAAGCTAATTTTCTCTTTAAGTATATACTATACTTTAAGCTCTTAGAGTCTAAAATTATATAATACTAAATTAATAACTATTAGATCTATAATATAGAAAAGATGATTTTTTTTAATTCTTAGTTAATTAAAAATAGTCTTTCTTTACTACTAGTATAAGCGTAAGCAGCTTAAATCTATACTTTAGAATAGTAATATAGAGTAAATTATATACCTAGCGTAAGAAACTAGCGTAAAACTAAGCTCTTATTATACTAGATTATAGAGAATATTTATTAATCTTAAGCTACTAAGTTATTATATATAATCTACATTATTTTATTAATAATTAGCTTAGAGAGAGTCTTATATATAAGAAGAAGCACTACTAGCGTATTAAGCTCTTACTTTTTATAATATTATTAAAAATAAGGACGGCGCTATTCTTTAATCTCTAATTAAGGTTTAGTAGGCTTAGAAGTGCTAGATGTAAAAGGATATAGAGTTAAAAGCTCTGTAGTATTAAAATAATAAGGAAAGTATAAATAAAAAGAAGCTAAAGGCTTAAAAAACAGTGCTTATAAAGAAAAGTTATTATTTTAAAGCTGCTACTAAAGAGAAGCGCTAATAAGAATAAGAGTAGAAAAGAGTTAAAGCTTAAAAAGCACGTCAGGTCTGCGTAATAGAGAAATAACTTTATAAAGAGATTAAGCCTATTAATAAGAAAAAGTAAAATAGTCTTAAGTTTATATAGCTTAAGATTTTAGATATAGATATTAGAGTGCTTAAAATTAAGCTCCTAATGCATATATATAAAATACGGCTTCTTAAGTAATTTTACTAGTATATTTTATTTTTAAGTAATATAAAAGGCTTCTCTAATTAGTATTTTAAAAAATCTAGCGATTTTGTAATATATATAGCTTCACAGCCTTAATTTTATAGAAAGCGGGTATTTTAAAAGCGTGCGCTAGATAAAACCATACTTTAGCTAAATAAATACGTTACTATGCCTTAGCAGCTAATGCACGTTATAACGCTATACACGCTCTATATTAAAACATTCTATAGTAATATAACGCTATAAAACTAACTATAGTTAATATTATAACTATATTTCTTAGAGTTAAGATCTTTTAAATCTATAGATATTAACTTAGCATTTTAAAAATATAGCCTCTGCGCGACTATAAGATAAATACAGCTAATAATGCCTTATTAATATCTATAGCATTATGCTAAGGTTATTTCTTCTTAGTAGATTTAGTAGAGGACTTTAAAGCTCTCTATTTACCTATCTTAGATAGTTTAATATAATTTTAGAGTTGCTTTTATGCCCTGTAAGCTTACTAAGTAAGTGCTTGCTTAGCTATCTAAACTATCTTCTTCGCGCGCGTATATCTAGCAATTACTTAAGCAATACGACTTTCTTATAATAATTAAGCCTTAAGTTATTTACTTACCTAGCGCGCCTCTACTTACTTACTTTTTTAAAGCTATATTTATTACTTCTAGGTATATTTCCTTTATAGGTAATCGCGTCCTTGCTGTACGCTATAAAGGGGATTAAAATATAGCATCTTTATAATACTTCCTAAGTTTATTAAAAGGAAGAGGCCTGCCTTATTTAAGCATTTCTTTTTAGTTACTAGAGCCTTACGCAATCTATTATTTTTATACTATAGAAGTTACTTTTATATAGAGATTAAATATATAGTTTAGCTAAGCTTATGCAGCTTAGTAGCTAAATCCTTTATAATAAAGCGTAAGAGTTATTTTATTTTACGCTAATCTAAGATGCTAAGTACTAAAGTAGAGAATTCTTTATTAAATCGCTTAAACATAAATAATAGATTAAGAGGTAAAATACCTAAGCTTTAAAGATATAGAGTATTAATAGCTGCCTTATAGTTCTTATCTACGTCTAGAATAGGCTAAAGAAGTCTCTTTTAATAATTAATTATAGTTCTTAGCATCTCTATAAGAAGGATAATAGCTTGTTTATATAGATAGCTAGGAGAGATTTAAAGATATAGACATTAAGTAGTTATAAAGTATACATTAAATAAAGAAGAAATATAATAATAATAATAATAATTAAATTATAGTTGTAATAGTAAATAAAATCTATAGTAATATAGAATTAATAGCTGTTAAAAATAAATAGTTAATATATATATCTAGATATTAGCTTTATATAATAATTAAATACCTTTTTAAGCTATATAAGACTAATATTATTATTAAACTAGCTAGATCTTAATAAGATAATAAACATAATATGTAAATTCTTCTAAATATCCTCTATCTAGCTTAATTATATATTCTCTAAGGCAGCTTAATAGATAAATGCTAAATCTAGGATAGATCTATTAGTATATATATAGGTAATAGGCAATATCCACTTACGTAAGCTATTCTAGATTAGTTATCTTACGCGCTTGCTTACGTATAGAGGTCTACTAAATATTCTCTTTAAGAAAGAGGTAATACTAAGTAAGGAGCCTTTTTTATCTATATTATAATATTAAGAATTTAGTATAGCGTCTAGTAAACTAATTAACTTATAATAAGTTACCATCCTTTTAAATAATAAAAGGTGTAAAATTTTGTATTATTATACGCGTAGAAGACAGGCTATATTTAGTAAGGCACTCTAGATATTATATAAGCTTCTTTTTCTATTATTAGCTAAGATTCTATTCGTTATTATCTACAGCTGCATGTAACTAAGTTTTAGCTTAGTGCGTTTAGCTTAATGTTAATTACTTAATACTATACTTACGCGCTATTTCCGCGTATATAAACTATTCTATCGCGTGGAACAGCGTAAGAACTACGGTTTAGAATAACTAAGCTCTAAGCTGGCTTAGAGCTTAAGGATACTCTAGCTCAGAGCTTCCTAGCTCTAATCTAGAGCTTGGAAATACTATTTCCTAAGCTTTCTAATATATATACTATAACTTCTCGCTTAACGCACGGCCTTACTTAGCGCACACTTTAGCTAAATTTCTTAAAACTTTAACCACCTATAACTTTATAACTATAGCAGGTATTTAGACAGCTCTTAAAGCTCTAGAGTTGCTAAGTATAGAAGAGAAAGTTAACTATACTTAGGTAGCTAAAATATTTAATGTTAATTGCATAACACTATTAAAGAGGTACTAAGGCGTCTAGGGCACCCGTAATAAACGCACTAAAAATAAGTAACTTCTTAATATAAGGCAAGAAAAGGAGCTTATATAATATATAGAAGCCCTTTATATACGAGTCCTACCTCCTTTATAGTAAATAATACAAAATTTTATATTAGAAATAGCTAGTAAATCTGCTAGTAAAAGCTAGGTTAATTACTTTCTCTACTAATATAAATTTAAGCTAGTTAAGCGCTAGACCTTTAGCATAGACTCCTTACGCTATAGAGCTAATTTCGTCTTTAAATACTCTCTATACTTTAAGCTTCTACGGATAAAAATTAAGTGATATAATATTAATACCTAGCATATATTTAATATAGATAAGAAGGGCTTCCTAATTAGGGTACTATTAAAAATAAAGAGAATCTTCTTTAAATAGCAGTATAAAAATAGTATAGTTAAGTAGCTTATGTAGGATAGTAACTGTAAGTAGATTATAATAATTACCTATATTTATACTAACGGCAGCTCTCTTACGCCTGCGTTAATTTATTAGGCTGTTTCTAGAAACATTTAAGAGTTATAGCTTTAAGATTTTAACACTAAGAAATACTAAGCATTTTTAGCCTTATCGCCTAGTAGATTAACTAATAATAAGATAGGCGTCGCATAGCTTAAATAGGTGTTTAATAGAAAGATAAAAGTAAAGGCTAGGTAGTTCACTAGGCTCCTAATTTTTAATAGCTATCGATTACACGTTAGCATAGAATTTATTAAGTTCTATAATAAGAATAAAATTCTACTTACTATATACCTACCTTATTTAACCCACACCTTGTAGCTGCTTAACGTCTGCCTATTTAAGCCTCTAGCAACTACCTATAGTAAGAAGCTGTTAGATATTATAGATAGGTGCTAGGGCATCTTAAATATTATAAAACGCAACTTCTATACTATATTTTAGAGGGCCTAGCAAGCCTCTATAAAGGAGAAGACTATACTAAAGGCTTTTAAGATTACTAGCCTAGCTCCTTTTAACCTTTAGGTAATTCTTAAAAAATTTAACTAGAAGCTACTAGAGTAATTACAGCCTTCTTTAAGTAAGTCTATAATCTCTATACTTAGTACTTCTAACTAGTTAAAAATTAAGAGGCTCCTACGTATAGTAGTTACTAATATATATAATGCGTAGTCCTAGAAGCTTAGCTAGACGCTTTACTTAATCTCTATACGCAGTAACCTCTTATAATATAAGAATTAATACCTTAGAGAAGCTCTATATAATAAGAAGAAGCGCTAGCACTAAGGTAAGGCTCTATTTCTTAAAGCTCCTTAGGAGTATTATAGTAGAGCTATATTTTAGTCCCTTAGCAAAGTTTAGGCTGTACGTAATTATTAAACTTAAAAGAAGGCTAATAAGAAGACTCTATAGCTTTAAAAAAGTAAGAAAGCTAATAGAAAGAAAGCTAAGAAGGCTACAAAATAAGCTCTACTTAAGGAGAGGAAGCGCTTAAAGGCTGCTAATTAAGAGATTAAGCTCTAGAAAGCAGCTATAAAACAAGCTTGGCAGAAAGAGGTAAAAATTACTTAAGAGGTAAGTAAATAACTCTAAAATAACATTAGGGCCTTATATAAACGTTAAACTATAGTTACTACACTAATATTACTACCTCTAGAAGACGTAGTTAAAGAGGTAGCATCTAATGTTAATTAGAACCCTACACTAGCTAGATCACGTCGCAGGAAAATAAAGCTACCTATACGCTATTATACCTAGTATAGCTACTGCGAATTAATTTCCTATGCCTTAGATATTATTACACTAAAAAATCTAGTTATAATAGCTCTATTATGTAGCTCTACAGCTTTAAAAGTAGTGGGGTAAGGATGGCCGAAACCGTGCGTTACCGGTAAGTGAGGCCGTGCGTTAAGCGAGAAGTCACAGTAGAGAGCGCTTTAGCTGATACTACAAGATAGTGATCCATCAATAGATCACCTGAACGGTATCTGCCGAGCTCCTTTGTCCTCCACATATTCTTTAGAACCTAGCGATTTAATATCCTTGTGAAATGACTTCGTCGTCCCCGGTGAGATCAATGATCTCCCGGGTTGACCAGGCTCTCAAGACTTGCGGAGCACTTGGAGAAGGCTCCGGAGACTCCAGGCGCGCAACCTTCTGCGGCTGCTCTGGAGTGTCCTCTTGAAACCGTCGCTTCACACCCGGATTCAAAGACGCAACTGGTTCAGCAACCTTCACTGGGCTCTTCTGCTCAGAGCGGGGACGAGCAGCCGTCGATGGTGCCATTGGAAGGGGGCCGCGCAGACTGGTCGGAAGGGCACACTGTACACCGAATTCTCAGGAAAAGGAAAAGCGGCTCTTGACAGCCGAGTTGGCGGAGCTGGAGCCGGCGCCCGTGGTAGATCCGATACGGGATCATTTCGCGGAGGTGCAGGCTGCTCAGCGACCGGCGCGGCACTAATCCTCACGAAAGGAGGCAGCGGAATATTTTGGTGAAGATCCAGCTGCTGCAGATTATATGAAACCTGCGCCTGATCTTGTTTCCGCCCGCCGATCGATCCATCGTTCATGCAACTAGCATACCACTGGCGCTCTCGCTTTCGCAGGTATCCAGTCAACTGCATCATCCGATACCAAAACGGCGCGGCACGCGCTCCAGTTCCAGTCCTCAGAGCAGCAAGAAACTGGGAGAGACGTTCCAGTAGTAGTGGTACGCGATGTACCGTGAGCGAGGCTCGAGATAACGAAAGTGGAGAACGGCAGTCGGAGCAAGAGGGAGACTATCCTCCCTGTAGATGTGCCCATGCGCTCCGGAAATGATAGGGGAACTGGGAAAAAGTGTCACCGGCCCACATTTAGCTGTTCACGGACGTTTAAGAGCCAAATTGGTTGCCGCTGTACTGGAGTCTGCGGAGGACATGCTTGTGCTTGTTGCGACACATGTATGTGCTGCATTTGCTGGCCTGAAGCTCGTGGAAAGCTGCTGAATCCGTTGGCACCGTGAAAGGAGCTCGTTGTCCAGTGGTTTTGCACGAAGTTACTACTCGGCATTCCTGGTCGATGATGGATGGCGAGGTCGAAAACGCAAGGTCAAGGTAGGTAAAGAGTAAAGTCTAGAGATACAAAGGTACAAGAAGCGCGGAGATTGAAGCGAGAAAGCGTGTCTGTAGATTGGAGCGTTCGGTGATGGGTGGGAGTAGGGGAATGAGGGCGCAACCGCTGGGATATAAAGGCCTACCAGGAGTGCCCATTCTTGGCACAATGCTACCATAGACTGGTAGCGGGCTTCGAGTAATTAGTGAAAGCGATCGGGGAAATTGTATTTTCACTGCTCGAGGCTGGTTTCCGTGGTTGGGCTGGTGGCGATGACGGTGAAAGGAGAAAGGAGACTGAGTCATTGCCCTGAGATGGTCGTCAGAACATGGATCGTGAAATCACAATTTTTGTAAGTATGGTTGATGGAAATTGAAATCAATTAGCCAATCGGATAAAGATATAAATCATATAATTACCTCATCGAGTATCAACGTGGTTGTTGAGGATATCTTCAACCTGATCTCGATTGCTAACAAGCAAGTACCAGCAAACCTTCAGACAGAGAGTCGATGCTTGCGACCAATGGCGACAGTAGAATGTAAAAGTATTCATGTATCTAGATATCTAAGAAATGCAGAGTTATCTCCATCGTAGACGTTCCAAGTGCTATCAAGCCCATACTCGCAAGCCTCCACTCAAGCGCTGGCAAAAATGCCAGCAACCTACCATGGCATGCGCCAACCACCCACAACCATCTACCGCGAGCGACTACGCTACCTATCCAAACAAGTTCCGGTCAATATCTAAGCCCTCACTCCTCATCCCACTCCGCACTATCTTCACGCGCTGCTCCACCCCCTTGGTCTTCCTCGTCATTTTCCTCTTCTCCACAAACCGCCTCTTTGCCCACTCTTCAGCCTCCACCATCGCTTGACTCTTGGTCGCATTCCTCGGCGGCGTAGGTGACCTCGCCACCCTGCCCCTGCTTCCGGTTCCATTGCCCTTCCCACGGCCACCAGTTCCAGAAGACCGACCTTTCTGAACCCGCTTGCCCTTCTCCGCCTCCAGTAGCCCCTGACGCCGATCTTCTAGCGCTTTCTCCGAGATATTCTCCACGCGGGCGATCCAACACTTAGGATCCTCCTCCCACTCCTCGATGAAAATATCTGGATGACCCACCGGATACCGAAACCAGTTCGCCACCACGATATTCCCGCCCCGATGTTTCATGCGCGGCGTGCTCTTAGGAAACACCTTCCATGTGACGTTGTCGTCGTGCGGGTCTTTCCATGAGCGGAATGAAGTGGCGGGTTTATATTCGGCGGGGAGGAGGTCGTCTTTCATTTTCGCGTGAAGGTTGGATACGTCTTCGGCGACTTTGCGGCGCGAGAAGGCGTCATAGGGAGTGGCGATTTGGGCACCGAGGGAGACCTTTTGCGGAATTTGGTGGGTTTGGCCGCCTATGAGGGGCGTGGGACGCGCCGTGATTCGAGAGGTGGTAAAGGATTTTTTGAGCTTGACGACCCTGGGATTGCTGGTGGGAAGGGGTTTGGGGGATTTCGAGACGTGGGCGGTTGCTTCGCGGGCGGGGGGTTTCGTCTTTTTGGTTGGGCGATTAGGATCCGACTCAGACGTGGAGTCGAGCTCAATGAAGCCTTCGTGGCTGTCGGCGCGCTTGCGCTTTGGAGCGGGAGATGCTGAAACTACGGGGGATGCTGAAACTGAGGCTTGCCGCTCGTCTCTGAAGAGGGAGTCGAGGTCAGAGTCCTGTAAGACAGTATCAGCCATATTCTCTACAACTGTAGTGAATGCGCCTACCTTGGACAGATCTACTTGGGAATTCACATCCGCAGCGGTGACCTTGACGACTTCCGAAATCTCGGTGGCCCCTTGCGCATCGCGCTCCGAGAAAGACGCAGTCGTATCGTCGAAGACATCGCTGCCAATCGACTCGAGATCTGAAGCGGCAGCGGTCGAATGTACGGATGCAGGCGGAGTCGTCTCATCAGGGACCGAGGCCGGGTATGTAGGAGAATCCATTGTGTCTTGACTAGAAAGTAAACTTGTGGAAAGTTGATGCAGATATAGCTGTTGTGCAATTTCTGTAAAGTTGAGTTGAGGATAGAATCGTTTACGGGAAAGTGCGAGGTGTAAGAGTAGAAGATTAAAGCTTAACTATTGAGATCTATGGGCACAATAGGATTGTGAACGCACTTAGGAGTCGTGGTGAATAGTCGTGAACTGTAGTACCTTGATTGAGAACTCTTGTCACGCTCGTTGCGCCCCACAGATAAAATATGTCACTGTTCAATACGAAATTTCTATTGAAATTCTGTTTCACTACATCCGTAATTGTGCAGCACGAGGTTGCCGGTTGAACATACTCATGCGCTCTACCGTGTAGTTGCAATATACATCTTCTTCATTCCTATTGCTACATCCTATTCGACGAATCGCATCTGCCTCTTCTTATGACCGGAAGTTCGAACAGTAAAGCGAAAGGGTTGTTAATATCGTGGAAGCGTGCTGAGAGATGCCCCGATGATGACGCGGTCTACGCTAGCGCGCAAATTGATATCCATGATAGCCAATATCCTGCTCGGGCACATTTACAATGTGAATAGATAATTGTAAGTTACCTTTAATGATAAAACAGGAGATGATGTCGCGCCTATCACATCGAACTCCAAGAAGAAACCCCGACCGCAAGAGACGGTAAATGCCAATAGAACCGTGACAATTCTCACCCAGTATGGCATCTTCCCGAACCACCCCAAAAACTATGCATCGCCATGACCAACATGCTATTTTCTAAGATACTCGCCGTGCGCAATCTATTCATTCACCGAGAAAATTCTCTATCTCACATCCTCACTGCAATCCGCTTCAAACACGGCCCCTAGCCCGTCCCGGAGTCGAAAGCTGGTACCGATTCGGCGGTTCAGAGACATGCCTTCTCACACTCCCCTCTTCCACTAGGCCCACCTTGGGCACTTTCTTCTTCGTTGATGCCGCATTGGAAGGAGCGGCGATAATGCGATTTGCGCGTCGCTGTCCTGGCAATGGAACAGCTAGTTTGAGCGGAACAAATGGCTTGCGGCGGCTTTGCATGGTAGATGTCGTCATACTGGATTTGGGGGTTGGGGAGGGTGGAGAGGTGGTTGGTTTGCGGATGACGGGGCGTGCCACGTGCTTTGGTAGCTCCGTTTCTGGTGAGGAGCGATGAGGTGCGGGCCGCTGCTTGGTGGTGGTGGTGGTGGTGGGGGCAGACTCGGCGGCGGGTGGTAGTGGTGATGAAGGAACATTGGGCTCTTCAGGAGTGGAAGGAGGCGGCGACGGTTCGGTCGCGACAGCCGCCTCAGGCTCAGGCGTTATCTCCACAGCAGCAGCCTTGCTCTCCTCCGCAATCGACGACTTGCTGGTATCGGAAGCCTCGCCAGCCGATGCCGGACTCTCGCGTCTCCGCCTCTTGGCCGCGCGGTCGGCCTTGAGCTTCTCGAGCGCGCTCTGAATGGCAGCCTTCTGCTTCTGCTTCTCCTCCACTGCACTCTGCGTCTTGGTGGCGACGAAGTTGTCGACGCCGAGGTGGAAGACCTGGGCGGCGTCGCGCTTTCTGCATAGGAGTGGCATTGTGAAAGGTATGTATTGTGGTAGGGAAGGATGGGATAGGTATCTGGTGGTTGTTAGGCGGAAAGGGAAAGTTGGGTGCAGGTGAATTTGTACTTTGTGAATGCACTCGAGATCGGACGGTATTGTGTATTCACTGCACCGAACCGCAGTGTTGTGGAAGACGGGTAGTGTGGGTTGACACTAAACGGATCCAAATCGTTGTTCTTGCCGCGAGTAGTAGAAAAACGCAAGAGTGTGAGTAAGGTCGAGTTTTCGAATTTTTGCGAAAGGTTCACATATATCCGTCTACGAACACGCTAAGGCCGCGGCGGCACCCGTGGTCAGGCCTGACGTTTCCAAAATTCTGTTTTCACTCTACGCGTGACTCAGCTTGGTCTCCTGGCTCCGCCGGGCCGACCGGCGGTGATGTTGGCTAGCTGGGTAGTAAACGTGGTTCATAAGGCATGTCAGTAGTGTTCCGATACCAGGAAACGCTCAATGGGTTTGCCACATGGTCTTGAAGTGCAACGAGATACTCGTGATGTATGGGAGAAGACTAGAGATATGATATTGAATGTGTATGATTTTAATAGCTATAGTGATAAGGAGAAATAATTTCCATGGCTGAGTTGCGAACAGTTAGGATCGTGTACATGCTCTATAAGCTGTCATCGTGCTAAATAGGATTGCCAGACTTGAAACCATTGTTGAAGATAAAAGTAGGGTTGAGAACTCTGGATATACTTCTTCCTTGCCACCAACAAAAAGGAATCGAACCTAGCTGCTCCACGTGCCGAGCGGCGTTGGCTACCTCGGTTCGATCGTCCGAACCGTTACTCCTTCGCCTCGGCGGGCTTGCGCTTGCCGGCGTTGCGAGCTGCGAGCTGGGCCGGCGTCAGCTTCGAAGCCATCGCAGAGAGAGGCACCGGCCAGTCACCCGGCTTTGCCTTCACTTTGGAGACTTTTACCCGGACGGACTTGGCGAATTTTTTGATTAACACCGGCTTTGCCTTCTTGATACCGGCATCAGTAGACTTGGCGGTAGGTGGCGGCTTCGTGGAGGCAGCGGACTTGCGAGGTGCAACAGAATTCATATCTTTGACTTGCTGCGTAGTTGCGACAGACTTGGTAGTATCGGCAGATCTAGGAGCTGGAGTGGCCTTAGTGGGGTCAGAAAGGTTGCTTGCAGTAGGCTTACCGACCAGAGCCTCCTGCAGAATGGCAGCGAGATTCGACGTAGGAACTGAAGCGGAATCCTCTCATAGAGAAGACCTGGTGCCAGCAATTGGAGTGGATGACGTGGAGGTAGGTTTTGGTGTCTTGCGCTTCGTGGTGTATACGGGACGCCTCCTAGCTGAGGGGTCGGGCTCCTTTTTCTCGTCGGCATCCTCCATTTTGCGACTAGAAGTCTTCATAGGCACTTTCTGGTCTTCATGAGCACGTTTCGTGCCTTTCTTGGACGCACCGTTCGGGACCGAGATTGAAGTAGCGCGGCTGATAGCAAGGCCGTGAGCCTCGCTGTTCGAAGTGAGCTCCGTCCGATTTGCGATCGTTTCGTCCTGCAGTGGCGTGGGTGCTCTCATTGGGAGAGCTCCATTCCTCAGGAGGTCACTGGTTATCCAGGCCCATGT
This sequence comes from Lentithecium fluviatile CBS 122367, assembly GCA_010405425.1. Classification (NCBI taxonomy): domain Eukaryota; kingdom Fungi; phylum Ascomycota; class Dothideomycetes; order Pleosporales; family Lentitheciaceae; genus Lentithecium; species Lentithecium fluviatile. Next base: position 65,573 of record MU005592.1, on the reverse strand, counting down.
AGATCAGATCGTCGAACGAATCCCTGATCTTGTCGAGGAAGTCATCGAACCCATGGAACACTGTCGCATCGGTGGACTCAGGAGGCTGCGACATGGCTTTTGCAGGAGTAGCCGATGTCTCAAAAGGAGGACTAGTGAGAGGGGAGACCGTTGGTGCTTTGGCTGTTGGTGGTGTACAGTCATCGTTCCCAATAGTCGGTCCGACTGTTAGTTACTGTTGCTGACAGTCGGATTCCTAGGCAGTCGGTTAGTAAGGGGACCCCCCTCCGTAACTGACTGATGGATGAGGCTGTAGTTACTGCAGTAACTAGCCTATACAGAGATTTTATTAGTGTTAAGGCTGGAGATAAAACCTGCTAAGGGCGCTAGTAATAAGCTGTAGAGATTAGATGCTAGATTTGTTAAATCTCTATAATAAACTTAACTTTCTCTATCTCCTGGCTACAGCCTAACAAAAAGCTTACAACTCACATCTCCGCCAGAGGGATATTTAAGGATATAGACGACGATTTAAGGTGTACGTACGACTCTAGTAACTCCAGTAACTACACCCTTTAGTTACGGAGCTATTAAGTAGCAAGCCGTTACGGTAGCCCTTAGTTACTGTACTTAATCTATCCACCATCAGTCAGTTAGTCGGGTGAGACGTACAGTTACGGCTTTAAATATATCTAATAGTTACTAGTAACCGACTATTGGAAACGATGGGTGTGCTCGCAATCAGAGCAGTTGAAAGGGCAGGAGTACTGGGAGAGACGGGCTCGCCCACCTCATTATGAGGACCAAAGATGCTGCTTGAGGGCATATTTGCGATTTGGGAGTGTGGTGGTCAGGCGCTGGTAGAGTCTGTCTGATTGCGATGTGGGTTTGTCCTCGATTGCAGTGTGGGAGAGTCGCGTACTGAGGAAGGAGTTTGGAGGAAGGAGTTTGCGAAATCCTGGCGAGGAAGTCTTTAGAAAAAGCACAGGCCGACATAGCGAGGGAACGGTGCGGAACAGTTGAGGCGTTCCATGGTGAACGGTGAATGAGGCTTATTGTGCTGCGCCCTTATGATCAGAATCTGCTGGAAGCGACGTGTATACCATTGTCGAGCCACAATGGCATCGCGTAGCAGAGATATTTTGAATACGATAGAGGGTGAAAAAAGGCCATGGTACACATATAATCCAGAAGGTGGAAGAAGCTCGTGGCTCGAGGGGACGACAGAATGCGCGGTCACGTGCGCTAAGCCATTGAATAACCCCAAGCGCAGCGATCAGTCGCGACGTCCCGTTGTGTACATCGGGAGCGAGGGCCGGGCCATAGGCGCATCATATCTCCTTCTTCTATGCCATCGTAGCCTTCTACCCCGAGGGTCGCATGTGTGTCAACTTATGCATACGTCATCAGCAACGCCCGGACGGCGAAGTGGTCTTCAAGAGGGCGACATGGGGTATTCGATTGCGCATTTATGGCTCGACGAGAGCTATGCGACGGCGGTCCGACACCACGTATTTGTTACAGGGAAGGCGATATGTTGGATGGTAGGCACTGGTAGTCGTCGAGCGTCATAGGCACAAGCTTTTGGTGGCGTTCCTTCGGGCCACCTTTCAGGCACCGCGCCTTGGCATAGATGTCCCGCCTCAAAGCATCGCCGTGTCCTCCACCATACAATTGCCTCCAACGACGAACTCAATAAGAACACCTAATAAGAAGACTCAATTGACTTTACGAGACCGTAGTTCATCAATCATGAAGATCGCCGTTATCCTCGCGCTTGCCACGGCCGCCGTCGCCGACATCATCAACAATGAGGTACATCGCACCGCGGCTCCTTCCATGCACCCTCAACAGCGATAGATAGCTAACGACTCCCCAGCACCTCAAGACCGAAGTCCTCACGCCCGCCGAGTGCAGCCGCAAGACCAAGGCCGGCGATAAGATCAACGTGCACTACCGCGGTACCCTTGAGAGCGACGGCAGCGAGTTCGACGCTTCATACAACCGCGGTCAGCCCCTCAGCTTCACCGTTGGTCAGGGTCAGGTGATCAAGGGCTGGGACCAGGGCCTGTTGGATATGTGCCCGGGCGAGAAGCGCAAGCTTACGATCCAGCCCGAGTGGGCGTACGGGTCGCGCGCCATGGGACCGATTCCGGCGAACGCCGTGTTGGGTACGTCATACATGGAAGTGAGAAGGAGAGAGGATGGAGGCTAACAGTGCGCAGTATTCGAGTCGGAGCTGGTGTCTATTGATGGCGTCGGTAAAGACGAGCTATGAGCGATGAGCGATGATCGACGGGCGACGGCACGATACCCACGATAACAGCAACACGATATGGGACAAAATACATAGCGCAATGGAAATCTCATTATGATCATAGGCATTCTTGCGGGCACATATATTGACCCGCAGGTGCCTCGTGAGGCTCCAGCTGCATTCATGGGACGAATCGGTGCACCCCCATGACGTCTAAATCTTCTGCATGTTTAGCTCCTGTTTTCAGCATTTTATTTCACTGTCTATTCTTATATCGTCCCCTCGCTATAACGCTAGTCGGCGCACGTTCGGTTCTCTATTGGGGTTGGGCGTGCGACAAGAACCAATTCTCACTGTCGCCACCGAAACCTCCAATTCCAAGGCCACGAGTCCCACAATAGCTTGTCTTCTATTGTTCAAATAGCGGCTGCCCGCTATATAGTTCAAGATGGGGCTCGCTCCTTTGTTTATGATCGCAATACCCCAACCTCTATCTCCATTCTAGTACAAGTCTTCGACTCTTTGCACTCCTACCTGCAACTTCTCCAAATCAGCAGCAATTCCAGTCATCTCATTACCCTCCATTCTCTTTCCCTGGATTCGATTCTGCTCGCTTGCAGCATGTCGACCACTCTAATGTCAGCCACCACCAGGAGCGACATCTCCAGCATGAAGACTCCCGAGCAGCAGACTGGTGAACTTGGCTTGAAGCAGACTATCGAAAATGCCCTCCGCAAAGTCCACGAAATGCTTTCCGCTTCGGCATCGCAAACCGATTACCATCGTGAAGTACATCTCGCTTCCTCTCCATGCTAGCTTCGCTAACTCGGCACCAGATGATGACAATTCTCTCCACCAGCAGCCATGCCCAGCTCACTTCGGTGTCCCTCCCGTCTCCGCCACCGACCCCAGGTGGCTACCCCTCGCCCTCCACTTCCAAATCGTCATCACCTCACAAAGAAACCCGCTCAGACAAAGCCGCTGCTCAACCGAACAAGGACTCGCCAGCATCTATATGCACTGCCGACACCAACTCCGTCCAGGACTCAATAACTGCAGAAGTACTATCTAAACTTAAACCCAAACTCAAAACGAAGAAACGACGAGAATTCAACCCCTTTCGCAAAGACATCCGCATGGGGATCCGCGGCGACGCCCCAATCAACAAGCCACGCCTTTCCCCCTTGCACAACCCCACCGCACCACACAAATCCTTTACCCGCCCAGCCGCAGCACCCGTCTCTACCACTGCCACAGAGCAGCCGCCACAAGACGCCGAAGCCATCGCCGAAGCTGCCCGCGAGCGCAAGGCCCTTAAGGCTTTGCAAGAGGCAAGCCACGCTGCTGCTACCGCCGCACCGAGGGCGACTATTGTTGAGTCGGTGCCGGAGTATGTTGCTGATAAGCTAAAGGATATGCTGAAGAGGGATGTTAGGGCAAGGCAGTATGCTAATTGGCGGAGGATGCCGATGGAGGCGATGTGGAGGGCGGGAATGCGGGATGGTTTGGGGGAGCATAAGCGGTCTAGGGAGGATGATGATGGGGGTGCGTCTTCGAGGAAGGCTTCGAGGAGCTAAGGGTTTTATTGTTCGGTGTTTTGGGATGGACGTGGATCGTATTTTCATACTGCCGTCTTTGGTATTCATAAACAGGATTTAAATGATATTATTATCTCCTTATTGCTTCTTGCTATGCCGACTATAAGAACCCAATCTTGCCTTTCTACTTCACCCACCTACGCATCCGCTCTGTGGAACTAGACAAGACCGCCGCCACAATAGTTCGTCACGCCTATTGTTGCTCCCGAAGAATGATATTTAAATTGATTTTTCGACCTAGTCCACACTTCGATTTGGCCGAACCCACAAACTTTAATCACTTTGATTCTCTACTCACAAAGTTCATACGCTTTTTTGTCGAATATTTCACAATAAAACTTCCAACACTTCCACTTTCACGTTCAAGTCTATCACCACAACACCATCAACCATCTAATTCACTACCATCAACATGTCTCCCAGCTCAAACCCCTCTGTCTCTTCTCTTTCCAAACCTGAGCCCATCCGCACCTCTCCTACCAAAGCCACCCAAAAATGGACACACCTCCATACCCTCAAGACTCTCGACAAAGTCGACTACGACAATATCTACGACTTCCTCGTCACTTCACAAGACCTCATCGCCTCTCTCACGCCCGCAGACCTCCTCGCCGTCAAGCCAAAAATCGAAACTCTGCTCAGCACGGCCATTGCTCCAGTGGCGCGGCGATTGAGGGAGAACCAAGCTGCTGAGTTGGAGGTCGTGGCGGAAATTGTTGGGGATTGAAGAGAAAAGAGGGGAATGTGTTGAAGATGGAAGAAGGGGTTGTGGCGTTGGTGGCTGCTGTGGTGGAATTGCCTGGAGATATGGGCGTGGAGGGGTTGGTGGAGGCTGTTAGGGGGGCGTATGTTACGCGGGATCCTAGCAATGACAATGAGCGAGACGGGAGCGATGAGGATACTGCTGAGATTGAGCAGGGGCAAGCGGTGCCAGACGCGAATGGGACCGTAAAGAAGGAAGGGCCCAAGTCGTCCACCAAGTCGAAGATTCATAGCAAAGCCAACTCAGCACCAGCTGAGAACAAGACTGCTACTTCCCGGATTGCACCTCGTCCTCGACCCGGGCAGAAAGGCATCGCTACCCGAATTACCAAGTCGAAGAAATCGAGCTCGCCTGAGTCCAAGAAGGGGGAGAGGGTTGTGGGCGACTTCATTGTGGATGATTGGGCCTCCGACACTCCTGACAGCGGGAGCGAGTACAGCTACCGAAGTGAGACAGCGACGCGTCGGCATTATGCTAAGCCACACCTTCACGACCCTATGAGGCGCAAGTGCGGACGAGATGATGACGAGAATGAGGATCGGCCCGTGAGGAAGAAGTTGATCAGAGGTTGGGAACAGGTACGATGACCAGTATTGGGAGGAAGGCGTACATTCTTTGGCCGCTTGTACTTTGGAAAGTGTATCTGGAGATTTGTTAAGGTGTTGCGCCTGTGGAGTTGCTGTAAGCCTGAGTCTATGCGGTGGACGAGGGCTCGCCAATAGGGCAGCATCTTCTAATTTTGATCGGCTTTTTGTACTGTTTTCTAGTTTGAATATTCCGGCTCGAGTTATATCGTGGCATATTTGCTGACCCGGCATGTCAGCAGTAGCCGCTCAAGTATGTAGCAATGGCATTCTTATCATTGCGGTATCCGGCGGGCCTATCCGTTGCCAACCACAACCAGATTAGCGAAAGTCAGGCGAGTACTCATTCACCTTCACTTGCTCACCGTACTCGCTTGGCACTGCTCTCCCCATGGGATAGAAACAAGTCGCCGCGCTCTCAGGTTCAAGCTCACCAGGACACAACTAACATGTCGCAGTACCCGACCCTCCCCTTCCTGTCCGCCGAAGCCTCTGCTGCCGCAGGTGCGAGGCAGCCGACAAGACGCCTGCAGCCCAACAATACAGCGTCCCCCTACGCGTCGCACGGCCCCACGGTCGTGTCAGGCAGGCGAGGCCCCGTCTACGTTAAGCAAGAGCCCCACGAGGCGCCTATGGAAATGGCGGCCCCAACTCCCGTCATGGAATTTGCATACGGTATACTGTAAGTGCCCTGCGTCCGATGATGTTTCGCCGCTCCTAACAATGTTGACAGGAATGCCCAACGCGCCATGGATAATGTGAAGAGGGGGCTTTTCGAGATGTCGGCTGCTGAGATCCAAGGCCGATTCTCGCGTTCAGACGGCATACACATGCCGACTGAGCGCGAATGGTGAGTCGTAATGCCTCGTACCTGACCCGTGCTAAGAGAAAGTACAGGGAAGCCGTCGGCGAGCTCACAAAGGAAGCCATTGCTGCCCGACTGCAGCTCCTTGTGTCCAACTCCTCCGCCGCCCGCCAGAGATTCGAAGCCGCCGTAGCAGCCTTCCACCTCGAGAACGAGACCTTCAGCAGTATCCATGCCCCCAATGACCTCCCAGGCACCCGATTCCTCCTCATCCGCCATCGCAGTACCTCGGCCGCCGGCAACGCCATCTTCGGCCCGCAGAAAGCCTATCAAGATGCCGTTCTCAAGCTCCGCCTCTTCGTCGTTGATCTTCTCAACCTCTTGCCTCTCCACTCAGTCGCCAAGAGCAAGACTACCCCACTGTACAATGCGTTGATGGAAGAGGGGCTGAGCGGCGAGGAGCGTGTTCGGGCCAGTTTCCTGAAAATTGGAAAGAACCCATTCGAGTTTGCTGGACGGGAGAGGGTCCTGGTGGGCAGATTCATGGACGGCGTCAAGGAAAGGCTCGAGATGCTGGAGAAAGAGGAGGGGAAGTTGGTGGAGTGGGGGCGCGAGTGCGTCGCAGCGATTCTTTCGACTGACAAAGGATAAGGCGCGAATCGGGTGGCCACTCAGTGAGATGGCGTGGATATGAGATATGACATGAGAACAAGTGGGTGGGGTGGTCGACTGGAGTATATGTGGCGCTGGGTTGAGAAATATGAGTTAAATTCCCGGGAATTTGACGCGATGAAAACGGCCAGGAAGGTTCCTAGATGCCGCGAAGGATGCAAGGTCTTCCGGAAATAGCTCGGATCTCGGAGCTTCGAGCTCGGAGATTAGATACGCTCTCCCCCCACCTATGTCTCTACAACGAACGTGGTCTCTTCCACTCCACGTACGCGTCTCGTTCACCAATCCATCCGCAGCCATCGTGTCCCAGTTCTTTGCTTTGAATTATTCTGCAGTATGCATCTTTGTCAGGGTGCCACCTGCCACGCCACCATGATTTCGTACTATCCTTATACGATCTGACCGAGGGGAAAACCTCACAAACGCGAGGCAGAATGGAGATGGCTTAGATCGCAGAGATTGATGAGTGATTGCCCCTTCTGAGAATTTTTTCATCCGAACTGTATCCCATTCCGATGCCGGGTACCATCAGTGGGCTGTTAACCCGGTTCCCGCTACCACACATCGTCCTCCTACAACGTACGGTTGCAATATTCTACTCCGAGCCTCTTTAAAATCGCATTACAAATATCCCTATCACCACCGGCCAGGTGCTTACAACCTCGCGCTCCATTCGCCCCTTTTCTGGAAGACGTCTGCCTTCATGAGGTGATCATGCTGCCACGAAAGACTACGCACCCCTCTCTCATCCACCTCAAAATGGATCACATGGAACTGTGGCAAAACGTCGACTAACGACCCCCCTGAGAGCTCCAAGTCGCGATTTACAGCCCAAAAAAAGGAGTCGCCGCCGAGAGGCTTTAGATCATAAGTCGTGTTTGGCATGCCTTGGCACGAGAGGCGCAGTCCAGTCTTCGTCTCAGATACGGCGAGTCTGAAGTTCCCGATGGAATTGAAGTAATCCCCAGTATAAACGTCCAGTGGATGAGTGGGGTGGCGTATTGCGCAACGTCTTTAAGCCATCTAAAGCAGCTTGCATTTGCGTATACCAGCCAAGCTGCATCTGAACAGACCGAGCCGCCAATCCGAGGAGATTCTCAGGGGGTCTAACATTCAACAATACCGAGAGAAGAAGTTGGGTGCTGAAGTCTGACGCGTCCACCAGTGGCGTTGCGTTAGTCAGCACAACTACGCCACTTTGGGTCCGTGGCACCAACATCATGGCGTGCACATAGCCAGGACAGAGCCCGGCATGATGGAAGACTTCTTCTGTGCTTCCGCCTTGTTCGTTGGCCTCGAAAATTGGGATTTGGTTTCGTGGGAGGCCGCCATTGAGGCTGCCGCAGCTGAGGTTGCCGGGGAGGCGGGTACGATACACACCAAGGCAGTATGCTTCCTGTTCTAATTGCGAACGGGGGAGCGCAATGCACGGGCTGAATACGGTCCGAAGGTGTGTGAAAGGTGAGTCTGGGGTCGAATCGACCTCGTTGGCCGTTTGGTGTTGATATGCGTGGAGGAGCGCCATACATAGTCGAAGATGGTCTTTCAGGCTCGACTTTCCCCCGCAGCCAGCGGCTAGCCCCGTCGAAGAGTTGTATAGATTGATTTTGATGGGGCCACTAGATCCATCGGTGCGAGCGAAATGCGGTCCAACAACGTTCTGTCCGGGGAGCTCCTCGAATGTGGTTGTCGTGAGCCCCAGCGGCATGAAGATAGCATCCGAGACATAGGAACCGAATTCCTGACCCGTCACTTTCTCAACGATGAGCTGTATGAGGCAAGCGTTCCATTTCGAGTAGACGAAGGTGGAGCGGAAGGGCTTGACTTCTTTCATCGCAGAGTTGTCATCAATCAGGTCGATCGACAGATTGATTCCTCTTTGAGCGTGCACGTGCGATTGAGCGCTCCGTGGGCGCGTGCAAGCCCCTACTTATGGCACGTTCGCGGATCAATCTGTCGATCAGCCTGATTGATGACAACTCTGTTTCATCGAATCCACCATGTCCACGAACTGTGTTTTGGGCAGGAGCACCTCACCATTTTGCTGACCCTAATAGAACCTCGCCATAGGTAGTCCGGTGCGATTCGCGAGAAGGTCTTTCACTGTGCCCTGCTCTCCAAATGCATCTCGGCGGCGAAGTCCTGGGAGATGGTTCCGGATTGGCTCATCCCAGGCTAGGAGGCCGTCAGACACAAGCCTAGCAACGGCACAGGCGGCAACAATGTTAAGAGTCGATGCAGAGCACCAAACGGAGTCGTCATTCAGTGTTTCCGGATTTCTGACGTCTCGTTGTCCCATATGGGCCGTGTGGACAACTTGCCCATGATGGAACACGCCGAGTGAGACACCTAGTACCCCGCTCAGCCTCAGAAGTTCTGCGATGGCTGGACTTTGCGCTTCCAGGCGCTCGAGAAGGGAGGTGGTCATTGTGAGTGCGTTGGAAATGAGAGGTGTGGTCGGTAATGAGGAGTCTGAAAGCGGGCTTTGCTAGAAGTAGTGAGGCTGCGCCACCCGACTCACTTTGGCAAGGTTCCACGCCTCCTGCGCCTTCCGGATGATTTCAAGGGAAGTATAACACCGCAGCTTCATAGCTATAGCTCTCTACCATTTACACGATGCACCAACGACGTCGCATTACGGTGTGCGCCATTTGTAACGCCTATCGCATTCGTAACACTTCCTCTGTTTCAGTCATTATTCACAATTAATCATGGGAATTCTTGTTCTCTTTGCCCGCCTCGTTTTCGGGGTAGCTGCTTGTCTTCTTGCAGGCGCTATTACAACCTCTTCTTCCACCCGCTCGCAAAAACGCCTGGCCCCCTTCTTGCTCGAATGAGCACCATCCCTTCCTTCTACCACGCTTGCAAGGGTGATCGACACGTTTGGATTTGGCAAAAATTTCAGATATACGGGGACACGTTTCGCGCCACTCCGAATCAAGTGCTCTTTAACAACACCCGTACGTATGCAGATATCCACGGCTATCGCGCAGAAATCGCCTGTAGCAGCTTTTACACGGCATGGAAGCGTGACAAAGACGACGATACTATGATCAACGTGACGGACACAGCCCTTCATATGCGAAAGCGGAAGCTTGTTCAACTCGTGTTCACCGATCAAAGTTTGAAAGCAGCGGATTCCTTAATAATCAAACATATCAACCGATAGATTGAGTTACTATGCGAGGGTTCTGATCCAGACACCTGGTCCGCATCTCGAAATATGGCTACCTGGGTAGATCGCCTTATTTTTGATATTTTCAGCAATTTGTTCTTTGATGAGGAATTCAACACCAAAGAACCCGGCCAGGAAGATTGATGAAGAAAATTCCCCACCTAATCATGGATGCCGTTTTGATGGGCTACAGGGTTATCCATACCACTCTTGACAATCTATTGGGCAATCATTTGCGTGCTAACGCTGTTCTAGATATCGAAGCCCCCCCTTTTCAGCTTGTTCCTGTATCTGCAACCCCTTGGGCTTAACAGACTTTTGCAACGTTTCCGAAAGCAAGAAATCAGAGCATACAACAATTTCCTCGAGACAGCCGTCGACAAACGCGTGGCAGTTCATTCAGTAGGCGGTTAGCTCCTCTCGCGAGGACATGCTCCAGTTCCTACTCAATGCTATCGACCCCGAGACTAAGCAGCCCGCGTTCTCCAAAAGAAATGAGCTAGAAGCTGAAACCAGAAGCCTCTTGTTAGCTGGCACCGACACTTCCTCCCTCACCATTACCGCCTTGTTCTTTTACCTATCACAGTACCCACGCGTTCTTGCAAAAGCTACTGCCGAAGTCCGCTCTGTGTTCTCCTCTGCCGATGAGATCGTACTCGGAACGGCGTTGAGTAGTTGCAAGTACCTTCGTGCGTGTATCGACGAAACACTCCGCATGTCACATCCTGCTCCGAGTGAGTTGCCTCGACAAATTCTCGCTGGTGGTGCAGAAATTGACGGCCACACATACCCTGCCCGGACTGAGGTTGGCTGTGCCGCATGGTCTATGGGCCGCGACGAGTCTATGTACGGAGACGTTAACAAATACCGCCCAGAGCGCTGGATTCCTTCAGCCGACCCCGACTGGGAAGCCGAAGTGCGTGCCTTGAAGAAGTCATTCCACCCCTTCTCCATGGGCCGCATGAATTGCACCGGGCAGAGGCTCGCAGTCTTGGAACTTATGCTTGTCAGCGCAAGAACAATCTGGGCCACCGACTTTAGACTGGCGCCCGGGTTCAGCAACGGTGAGGGGAGTCCAGGAATGGGTTGGGGACAGAGATTGCGCGGAGTGTATGTATACAAGGATGCATATTTGACTCTGAAGGATGGACCCGTGTTGCAGTTTAAGCCTAGAGCATTGTAGGCAGGCATATCATTAGCTATTGATGTCGGGTCTGCTCCATTTATTAGTTGCAAATTTGTTCTCTAGAGTTAGAGTGTACGATCCCGACGAGTGGCTTGAAAGGGGAAAGTGTAAGGCAGCTGTCGAAGTGATAAATGGATTGAACACGCTTAATACTTCTGTGGCTGAATTCTGGGGCGTAAACGTTTCGAAGATCATCTTGAGAGGTCTCGGCAACTGACAATTTGAAGAGGGAAGGATTCAGGCTCCCCGCCCATGACGAGGAACACGAGATTCCCGGCTCCCGAATTGAGAGTGGCTTGATGTCTATGTTAAGGCTATCACGAAATCGCAACTCCCTATGCGCAAACATTTGAATTAAATAGTTCTCCTACCCGAGTCTTCTACATGAAAAGAAAGTCTCCTTAGCTGTGAAGCTCGGAGCCGTGCTGACTTTCCGTGCAACCCAGTAAATTTCGCGGCAATACTGCCGTCTTAACGAGCTAGAGTGAGATTGGACTCACAAGCTGCTTTGTCCACATCATTGCTGTGATCGGAATTTGCGCCACATAGAACCCAATAACGACATACATCTGGCGACCAAAGCTTTTGGCGAAAGCTACCTTCACCAAATCGCCGACTTCTGGCGACAATGAATGTATATACTCGGTAAAACTGAGTATAAGGGTAACCATGCGTTGGGGGGAACTTCCAAGAGATGGCTCCGAAGGTAAGGAGTGGACATGGACGTGATAATCGAGATGACAATGACTCCGCCGAGAACTCGGAATTGTGCGATCGAAGCTCTGCTTACCGCTATTGCTGCTAGAAATGAAGACGTGATGTTACCCGCAGAGTTGTTAACAATTAATTTAGTAGCAATTAAGACTCTAGTTTTTATGCAAAGCGTTAGTTCAATTAATTTACCTTTAGCCTATACAAATTACTAGGTAAACTAGATTAAACCTAGAAATCTAATTAATTAAACTAATTGAATTAGTAATTTTAGAACTTCTTAAATAGTGTTTTAAAGCTATAAATATAGCCTAGATATTAATATCTTAGGTACTATTTAGGATTTCAACCAGGCGGCAATTTTCTACTTAGAAAATACCCGTCTTTTTTAGAATCCTTGTAGTTATACTAACTTATTAATACCTACGCCTAAACTTATTTATATAAGCTAGAGTATCCGCGCGCGAGATAGAAAGAGATAGCGCATTTAAGAGAAGCTATCCTTGCTATTACTATTATCCCCTACTAAGCTTATAGACTTATAGAGTACGTAAACCTTTAAGGCTAAGCTTTAGCAGCACGTTATTAGTATACTTAAGTCTATTAATAACTTATAGAGATCTAAGTTCTCTATTAGTATTATTCTCTCTATTATTATCTCTAAGGCTCTTAAGTTTAATTCTAATAATAGATATGTTAATAACTTTAATAGACTTAACTTTACTATATTACTAAAGTATATAAGTCTGCTACAGAAGAAGAAGTTAAAGAAGTCGCTTATATATAACTATAGCTATCGCGTTATATTAATTAAAAACCTAGCGCATATTTTTTATATATTAATATTATTATATACATAGAGTTAATAGCTTAATAAATAGCATAGAAATCTTTAAGGTAATAAGCTTAAGGTTGTTTATATATTAGTATTATTTATATAGAGCCACCTTTATAGTAGGCATTAAAAGTATATAGTATTACATTTAGGTAACGCGTTATAGTTATCTCTAGAGACTAGGTAGCGTATGCTAGCTAGATTAATAAGCGCTAGTATAGAGATCTTATAGATAGTAGCTAACATAATAGAAAACTTTAATATATAGCGCTTTTAACTAGTAGTAGTAGAATAGCTTATTAATAATAACTACCCTCTATACGAGTTTAAAACGCTGTCTTTTTAAGCCCTTATACGTAACGCTAATCTAGACGCTTAGCTAGCTCTATAGAAAAGTTATATTAGTGTCTTATTCTTTATCTTACGCCTTTATCTTACGCCTTTATCTTACGCCTTTATCTTACGCCTTTATCTTACGCCTTTATCTTACGCCTTTATCTTACGCCTTTATAATCTAATTATCCTCTAAGTACGCGCTAAGCTTAGGCGCGCGCTAAGTAGGGCCTACTTCTTCTTTAATAACTAGTCTGTTAAGGGCAGCAGGCTAGCATTTTTAGAATTTATCTACTACTACGTTAATGATAAGTATAAGGTATATAACCTGCTTCTTAAGCTTTCTTAACTCTCTAGCACTTATATAGACGAGAGAATAGCTAAGATTATTATTAAGATTCTAGAGAAATTTAATATTAACTAGTCTACTATTATAGCTCTTACTTAATAGTATAGCTTTTACTCTAAAAATTACCATCTTTGCTACTTATCTTACTTATCTAATCTTATTAGCTAAACTATAATATTTAGTGTTAATAAGAAATTCTTTAAAAATAATAAGTTAGAATAAGATAAAGAGAAGAAGCTTCTTTAAAAGGAGTATAAGAAAGATTCCCTTGGCATTCTTATTAATATTCTTAATTTAATTATTAAACTATGGTAAAATAATCTCTTTTATAGCTTCTAACGTCTAATATATCTATTAAATAATAGGAAGCCATTTTAATCTCTTAAGTCTTTTAAATCTATTATTATCTAGTAGAATAACTACTATAATATCTTTAAGAGAATAATAACTCTCTTTATTTATATTAACGTATATATTAAATATTATATTAATTTAATGTATAAAGATAACGCTATGCATAGAGCTTATAAAGATAAGATAACTAACGCTCTAATATAGTAGTAGTTAATAAATCTTATTTCTACTAACTAGTAGGTAATTACCTAGTATATTAACGTAATACAGACTTTAAAGGAGGCGATAAAGAAATCTAAGGGCCTCTGGTAATAGAGTTAGCTATAGAGCTATTTATAAGGTTTATTCTACTTTTAAATATCTTCTCTATAACTTAAAAAAACCTGCAGCTTTATAGAAATGCGTTTATATTAATAAGTCTAATTTATCTAGGAAATACTTCTAAATTAACGTTATTATAATCTATAGTAAGCTTTCTAAGTACTACGTAAAGCTTAAGAACTTATCTATCTACTTTATAGTAACTATATTCTATTTCTATATAACGCCTACCTTCGCCTCTTATTAGCATCCTACTAGAATAGGCTTAACACGTGCCTAGTTACGTAACAGCCCTTATATAGCCTTAGTATTACACTACTACGACTCCGTAAGCATTCATCTTATCCCTATCTAAATCTATACCTTTGCTTCTTAAGTGCCTATATGTTGCGGTGTTGCGTAAATGTTATGTATTCTAGTATTATGTTATTATGTTATTGGTGTTCTGCTCTTAGAAGCAGCAGCAGGGTCTATTTACATAACGTATCTATAATACAGCTAAGATAAGAGGTGCTTAATAAAGAAGGAAGCAGCACTAGACTACTAACACGTAATCTGCTTCTCCTTATAACTGTTACACACCTCCTTATCTTATAGTCGTCTAACGACGTAAAGATAAACCTCTTAGGCGTTATTATCTATCTTACGAACTTTTAAACGAATGTTAACTAAGTGTAGTTGTTGTACAAACTTAGTGTACTTCTATTAAGGAAGAATCTTTGTTATACTATTAATAGGCATCTAATTTATATACTTCTAGTATACGTAGAGGCAGTTCCCTATAATCTCCTAGCAGACCTAGTTCTAGTAGATATTAACATATCTAAGCTTAGTACTAAGCTTATTCTACTCCTTTGTAACTATACCTACAGTCTGTTAATTATCGCACTAGATAATAGGCGTCTAGTTAAGCTTTAAGGACAGTCCTTTAAATAGGCGGCACTACTCTTTTATTTCTAATTTAGCAAGTAATAGAGTAAGCAGCTTTACTTCTATTATTAATTTTGTAACAGTGCGTTAAAGTGTTAACTTCTAGTTAACAGTTATGCTAAAGAGCTAAAATACGTATCCTTAAGAGCTTTAGCGCGTCTTAACGTTATTAGCAAAGGATACATTAGATACTCTAAAGAAGATAGAATCGCGATAGTTATATAGCGTCGTAAGGTACTCTTATATCTCTGTTTTATTAACGGCTTAAGCCTGTAAGGCTTAGTACTTTATCTTAAGAATATAACGCTACACCCTTTAAATAGATTTAACGTGTACTTAACTAGGGTTAGTTAAATATAAAGCATAAATAACGTAAGCGCGAGCTAGATTAGGTTGTATATACTGCGTTAGGTAGGCAAGGTAGCCTATAAGCTTCTAATAGGTCTTTATTTAAGCTTTATTAGGTTCCTTAAGAGATTGTTCTAGGTAGTTTACTAGCATAGGTACCTCTAAAGGGCGGCTAGTAGAGGTAATGTTGTACTTAGCGGCAACCTTATTAATATAGGCGTCCTATACTAAGTAAATTGTGCGTGCGTTAATATCTTAAATAACGCGTATACCTAAGAACTACTTAAGTTCTCTAAGGCATTTTAGGCTATAATACTTATTAAGCTTCTTCTTAAATTCTTAGTGTAGATGCCTATTTAATAGGTAGAAAGCTATAATAATATTGTTAACGTAGACAAATATAATCAGCCAGCTATTAACGTAGACGCATAGAAATTCTAGTATCTGCGTTAAGCCTAGAGACTCTAGTGTCCCTCTTAGGTTCTTTTACTATAATAGTAGTAATTTCTTAAGTCTATATAGGGCTCTTAGCACCTATAACAGTTCTCTATCCTTCTTAAATTTAGCTAGTATCTTAGCATAGAGCTTGCGGTTAAGTGTAGTATTAAGAAAAGCGTTTAGGACGTTATACTAAAATAGCTCTAATCTAAATTAATTAGCTATTATAATAAGTGCTTAAAATGTTTAGGTAGCTAGTGTAGCAGCGTAGGTGTCTCTATATAGCTATTATAGGTTGCCGCGGACGACAAGTCGTGCCTTAAATTAATAAAGATAGCTATCCTTATTAAACTTATATATAAACACCTATATTAGAGGTAGCACCTCTACATTAGCAGTCTCTGCTGTTTATATTATCTTAGTAAAGCAGCCTTTACTCTAGATCTTGCGATACTCTTTCTAAGCAGCTTATTAAAACTGCTCTCTAAACTAATAAGTATTAAGCTCTTAATATAATCGCGGAGCGCGTAGCACCTATGTGCGATATATCTTCGTTATTAGCTTGGTTTTTAAGGCAGTTAAGAAAGCTCTAAGGTAGTCGCTAACTAATCCTCTATATAAGACAGCGTAAGAGTGCCATCTCTCTAGCGCCTAAAGATTAGTGTTTTATTATGTACGTTACGGGCCTTTAATAATATTATCCGTACTAAGATTAAGGTTTTAACGTCTTAAAGCGTTATTCTTATATTAATTAGGTATGTAGCCTTTAATCTGCGTTCCTAACAGATCTTAAGGTCCTTAATTAATGTTATATTATTATTCTTAAGCTAGTTACTCTTCTAGAGCGCGTTGCTCTAGTTCTAAGGACAGAGTTTTCTTATCTGTCTTAGTCTTAAATTAAGGTTTCTAGAGTGAACAATCCTATGCTAGGCTGCTTCTTATCCTATTCTATTATCTAAGACTCTATAAGCGTAGATGTGTGTGCAGTTTAACGACGTTATTAAGTTATTAAAAGGTCTTTAATTGCTATATTATTAGATTTAAACTTCTTAGAAAATGCTAGAAGCTTAATAATCTCTTTAATTACTAATTCTTAAGCGTAGTCTTATAAGCCTTTGTAGAATTTCGCAGGTTTAAAGACAACGTCTTATGTTTATATAACCTAGTCCTTAGTAGGCAGCTAGATCCTAAAGATATTAGTAGAGTTATAACTAACTAGGTAGCTAATAAGCGCTCTTAATTTAAGCTTATCTCTACGCTTAAGTAATTAGTTAAGAACGTACGCTTAACATCCTATTAGTCGTATATGTTAAACCTTTAGCTTTATTCACTATACTACTTTATACAGTGTCTTCTATTACAGCGCTTTAGTTAGTGTCTAGTTAAGGACGTATACTACTGTTTAGATTAGCTTATAAGCTAAAACTTAGGTAGTCCTGCTTAAATCCTTATAGCTCTAGATTAAATAATAAGTAGTAATCCCGCTCGCTCTTTAAGTCTATTCTACTCTTCTGTATACTTAGCTTATGCCTTATATTAAATACCTAGGTCTCTGTAAAGCTTATATACGAAATTTAGTAATACGCTATATCCTTATTTATTATCTATCTTAATAGCTATTACGTCGCAGTTAAAGACTTGCTGTATGCTACGTATATTCTAGATAATCTATTAGCTTAAAAACGGCTTTAACTAATAAGGGAAGGTTAAGACTTTATGCTATTTTAAGTATTAATTAATAGAGTATTTAGCCTATTAATTACTATTTAGGCAGGCTTCTCCTTGTAGTACTAATTAAATAATATTACTAGATATTTAGTAGAAAGGCTTTTAAGCTTAGTCCTCCTACTAGCGTTAAGAGATCTGCTTTACTAACTTTAACTCTATATAGATAGTATAGAACTTATTAGTGTTGCCTTTAATAATAAGACTGTTAACGTTTACTATAAGCTTCTTAATCGCTTTCTTACTAGAATAACTCTATATCTAATAGGCCGTCCTAGCATTAACTGTCTAATCTAGGCGTGAAGCCTTTAAGGGTTAGTAGGTAGTGCTAAAAGATAATAGTATAATTAGCTTTAGTTAGCGTAAGACTTTAGCATTTACTAGCTAGTGTCCTTTATTATACTCTAGATATGCGAGAACTAATCCTAGATTGCCCTTATATAGGAGATTACGTTCTAAATTAAAGTGTATATTTAGCTTCCTGTAGTAAGCTAAACTAATTAGGCTAGTAATAAAACCTTTAACGTATGCGACGTAAGTAAGTCTTAGTAATTATACGCCTGTTAGTGTGCTTACTATAAGCTCTTTACTTCTCTAGGCTGTAATCTAAACACGTTTAGTTTTAGCTCTAATAAAGTCTATAGCTACAGCGTTATACTCTTACGTCTATCCTTTCTATTCCTTATTATTAATTATATAGGTGTTAGAGCTAGGGTTAAGGATCTATTAGTTGCTAAGCTTATTAATATCCTCCTTTATACTTACTACTATATAAAGGTTGCCTTTTAGCTTTAAGTTATTATCTGTAATTGTTATTACTTTAACTTAATTATTATAAGCTGTTGTAGCCTTAAATTCCTCGTTGTTTTAAGCATATAGCTCTTAATTCTAAATTATATACTATATAGTGTTAGCTGTAGGTCTAGTAGGATAATTACTGTTATTTATAGTAATACTCCCTTTACTCTGTTACTACTTTGCGCGCTACTTATTAAGCGCCTTATTAATCTTATCTTTTAACTTAGTATTAGCGGCTAGGGTAGCGTTAAGCTTCTTTTAGCTAAGTATATTAGCGTAAGCCTTTAGCCTTTGTAGGTGCTTAGTGTTAATTAACTAGCAGTTAACCTAGTAATGTTATAGGCTATATAGGTATTAAGGCTTAGTCTTATTACTATCCTTATTCTATTACTAAGACTTTATAACGTTAAGCTCTACTACTATTAAGCTAAGTTCTATTAACAGTAGTTATATATACTTAAGGTAGGTAGTAAACTTACTAAAGTAGTCCTCTACTAACAGGATAGCAGTGCTAGCGTCCTCTAGGTTAATTAGGGCTTATAGGCCTAACATACTATACTTAAGATTAATTATCCTATAGGTAATAAGGAAATCCTCCTGTGCCCTTAATCTTATTGTCTTAGGAACCTATGCGGCAATGCACATATTAGTAATCTCTACCTAAGAGCGTAGCTACTTCTTAACCTTCCTGCCGCGTAGCGGCGTCTAGAGGGTCTTATATTGTGCGATTAGATCGCGTTATCGTGTCGCGTTAGACAGTGCAAGATGCTTCTTAAGCGTTATTAGTTACTTATATAGTGTATCCTTACTCTTAATTAGGTAAAGGTGCTTTGCAGCGATTGTCTTACTAATCTTAGAGTTAAACTTAGTAAGTGCCTTCTTCTAGCGCCTAAACTTAAGGTCCCTCCGCTCCTATTACTTGTACTTCTATTAATAAAGCTTCTACTGTATAGCAGTAAGGTAAGCGATTAACGTAGCGTTGTTATTATAATCTATAAGCTAAGGTTCTATTAGTGTTATTAACGTAGGCAGGTTCGCTGCCTTTATAGTAGGGTCTACGTACTGCTAAAGCTTATGCTTCTATGCAGTATTCTTTTAAATAAACAGCTACTTATACTAGTCGTTAGCTTAATTAAGGATAACGGTTACTTAGGTAACTACAGGGTCTAACTCTATAGTTATTATTAATTATGTATTAGTAGTTAGCAGCTCCGCATAGTATAATTAATAATAATCTTAATTATAAGTACCTATTGGTAGGTTAGCAGCTCTGTATATTATAATTAATTATTAATCTTAATTGTAGGTGCTAGTTAGTTATATTATAAGTAAGCGAGCTTTTTTAGTCGCAATCTAGGCTTATAACTATTACGGTGTTGCGTAAATATTATATATTCTCGTATTATATTATTATATTATTAGTGTTCTGCTCTTAGAAGTAGCAGCAGGGTCTATTTATATAACGTATCTATAATATAGCTAAGGTAAGAGGTGCTTAATAAAGGAGAAAGCAGCACCAGACTACTAATACGTAATCTGCTTCTTCTTATAACTGTTATACTATATCTACCTACTATGCAGTACCTTACATTCTATTATAAATACTACTTTAATAAAGTCTAGTTAGATTCTAAGTGCCTGTTTTAGTTAATTAAGAATGAAGCGTAATTCTAATCTATATAGGCTAAATATAAATTTTATAATAGCAATAACTCTATAATATCTCTAAAGAAGAAAACGTATATAAGTAATATTAACGCCTTTATAAACAAGTTTCTATAGCATTATTAAGCTAAGTTAGTATTAATACTAGTTAATACTTAAGATATATTTAAACGCTAATTTAATAATAAGCTAAACGTCTATAAGAATAACTATAACTATAATAATGCTATTAGGTATTAGCTCTCTATCTAGAAAAACTACTCTTACTTCTCTAAGCTTATTATTATTATATTTTCTATTCTAGCATTATCTTGCTACTACAAGTAAGTTTTTTTAAAAACTAGAAATCTTATAGATTCTAAGAGATATAAAATAAGATTTTAATTACTCTTTATAATCTAGTATATAAGTTTCTAGATAAAAGATACATTTATAGATGTAAACTATATAGTAGAAACTATAAAGTTCTTAGTAAAGTTTTTTAAAAAATAATATTACCTTATATTATAGAATATCTCTATTTAAAAGCTCTATTATAGTATTCTTCCTAGATCCCTAATACTATAAAGTCTCGTTTATATTATTAATAGTACGCCTAGAACTATTCTTTAAACTTTACTCTAACTAGCAGTTAGTTCGCGCACTAAAGCATAGACTACTCTTTAAGTATTTCTACCTTACACCTATTCGCCTTTCTATTCTATATAAAACGTCTTATATCTACTTAGATATTATACGTAGTAATTAATTAGTCTTCGCTGTAAGAACTAAGGGCCTACTTATTACGTCCTTATAATATTATATTATGTCTCTTTCTTTCTTCCCTATTACTATTATAGCTACTAATGCGAATCTAATGTCATAGATTCTTACTAAATTAACATCTATCTAAGCTAGTAGTAAGGCGATTAAGGCTAGTAATAAAGCATTATAGCGAACTCTTGCCTAGTAAGAGGCCTAATATTATAATAATATAGCTACCCTCTAATAAGAATTTAAAGAACGTTTATCTATTATTAAATAGTTAGCCTCTTTCCTACCTAAAGCTGTAGTAGAGGTTAAGGTTTAACTAGCGCCTATAACTACTTAAAAGTCTAAAACTAGCTTATTTCTCTTCTAGCAGACGCCTCTAATAACTTAAGCTACTTTAAATATATAATCTAAGAAGCTCTCTAACCTAATACTATATATAGGAAAGAAAAAAAACTTACTACTCTTCTTAACTAAGCTCTAATATAACCTTAAAGAAAACGTTAACTAATTTTCTAATAAAGAAGCGCGATTAATTTACACTTACTTCTAACTTAAACGCGGCCCTGCTACTCTTATTAACTTATTAATAAAAAAGAATATTTATACTATAAAATAACTTATTAGATTTCTTTAGGCTACTTATAGTAACTTAAACTATAAATTAACTATCTAGAGCTAACTAGATAACCTAAAGTAAATAAATAAGAGTTTTCTCTTTTACTTTACTAACTTCTGCTATCTAATTACTAATAAAAACCTAAATAAGAGTATCTAGATTAAATAGCTCTACTATTCCCTATTAGATAATCTTTACTAAGTAATAGTTAGTATTCTAATCTTCTTATTCTTTAATAATTATGCTAACCTAATTACTCTATATAATAATAATCTAAGATACCTTTTAACCTACTACTTTACTCTAACTACCTCTTAATGCTTCTTACCCTCTTATAGGGACTCTAACGTAATAAAAATAGACTTAAGCTATTTACCTACTAGATTAAAGAAGCGTAAGCACTATAAAAAGAAGGAATAATATTTTAAGTATAATAAATATAGCTATATCTTCTATAACTATTTAGTCTCTCTTTCTTATATCTAAAATAATAGTATTTCTACCTCTGCCCGCTCTGCTACTCCTTTAACTTATTATTAAAGAAGTTTTAGCTTAAATACCTTACTCTATAGCTCTTTCTAACGTTTTTACTAAAGCTATAGCTATAGAAACTTATAAAAAGGCTTCTTTTAGAGTTAAGTTACTCTCTAGAACCTATATTATACTAGATCTTTACTAAACTTTAGGCTACCTTCCTAACTAAGAATTAGAAGTATTAAATTAATATATCTATCTTATTAAGAAAAGGTAGACTTGCTACTATAGTCTAAGTTCTTATTAACTTAAGAGCTAATAGTATAGGATATATAAGTTAAAATCTAGCGTGCGAATTAAATCTCTAACTAAAACTACATACGTAGATACTGCATCTAACTAGATTTAATAAAAAATAACTTAAAGGAGGTTCTATTTTATATATAACCTTTACTATAATTACCTACTATAGTTATAAGAAGTAGTTAGAGCTATATATAACTAATACTAGAAGATATAACCTAATACTAGATTAATCTTAGTTATATTAATATAAGGTTATCTTTAATTATTAAAACTAAGTTCTAAAGTTTAACTTCTTATAATGCTAGATTAGATGCCTACGCTGCTACTAATATAAAACTAGAACCTAAAAGCTTATTACTATAGGCACCTAGACATCTATAGATATAAGACTAATAGAAGTTTAGAGAAATTTATCTCTAAACCTTCTATATAAGAATACGTAACAATTATCTAGTACTAATAATAGATAACTAGATATCTACTATATTAGAGCAGCACTCCTAATAACCCTATCTTAATAACTAAACTATAAGGTCTTTGCTATCTCTATAGCTAATATAGATATGGCCTTAGAAGAAAGAAAGTATATTAACCTAGAGATAAAGGTACTCTATAAGTACTATAACCTGTTATACGTATTCTCTTAAAAAGAAGCTAATAAACTACCTAAGAGATAATTATATAACTATAAGATTAAACTAATACCTAGTAAATAACCTAGATATAGACCTCTATATAGTATATTTTAGAATAAACTAAAAGTGCTATAGAAGTATCTTAATAATTCCCTATTAAAAGGGTTTATCTAAGCTAGCTTATTACCTATAGCCTCCCTAGCTATCTTTATAAAGAAGCTAGATAGAGGTCTACGCTTTTATGTTAATTACTAAGGGCTTAATACCCTAATAATTAAGAACTAGTACCTAATCTCCTTACTATAAGAAACCCTAAGTTAGTTAAGTAAGGCTAGGTTCTATATAAAGTTTAATATTATTACTACCTTTAATAAGCTATAAATAGCTAAAGGATATAAATAGTTATCTACCTTCTAAATCTAATATAGTCTATTTAAATACTTAGTAATGCTGTTTAGCTTAGCTAATGCTCTAAGCACGTTCTAGTATTTTATAAATAATATACTCTAACTATACCTTAACGTCTTCTATATAGCCTATATTAATAATATACTAGTCTATAGTAACTCTCTAGCTAAATATAAGAAGCACGTCTAATTAGTGCTTAAGGCGTTAGAAGAAGCTAGCCTATAACTTAATATAGATAAATGTAAGTTCTATAAGACTAAAGTTATATACCTAGAGTACGTAATCTCTACTAAGAGGATTTAGATAAACTCTAATAAAGTTAGAATAATTATAGAGTAGGAGTATCTAAAGAACGTAAAGAATACAAAAGTCTTTATTAGGTTTACTAACTTCTATTAATAGTTTATTAATAACTTCTTTAATTTTAATAGCCTACTTATACTCTTTATAAAGAAGGACACCTACTTCTAGTTTAATCTAACCTATTAGGAAGCTTTTAACGCACTAAAAAAAAGCGTTAACTAAGGCTTCTATTCTCTAATACTTTAACCTAGAACTTTTAATAATTATAAAAGCGAACTTCTCTAACTACGTAGTAGTAGGCGTTATATTTTAGACTAATGCTAATAGTATAACCTAGCCTATTACGTACTTCTTAAAGCGCATAAGCCCTGCTAAGAATAACTATAAGATTTATAAAAAGAATTACTAATAATTATCTAATACTTTAAATAATAGAGACCTAAACTTAAAGGAGCCGCCTTTCTAATTAAAGTACTAAGCGTCTATAAGAACCTATAGTACTTTATAATAATAAAGTAGCTAAGCTACTAATAAGCCTAATAGTCTACATAACTCTTTTAATTTAACTTTATAATAACCTATTATTCTAAAAAGAAGAAAAAGAAGCCTAATACTCTAATAAAACGCTCTTAAGATGTCTCTACGTAAGATAAAGCCTAATAAGCTAGAAATAAGATACTATTAAGGCTTAAACTATTCTTAAAGCCTTTAGAGCTTTCTAGAATAATATTCCTAAGAGCTCTAATAATAAATCTAACTAAGATAGATTACTTAATAACTACTATTATTAATAATAAACATACTAGTAATAGGTTTATTTAGAATACGTTAAAGGTACTCTAAGAAGGCGTCTAGTAGTTTAAACTAGTTACTCTAAGTAAGTATAAAACTAAAATAGTAGATTATACTACTAAGACTAATTAATAATTTCTAATTATAATAAACTAAGAATTAAGTTACTTTAATTTATATATAAATCTCTAATTAAGTAGTGTAACGAGCAAAAGGATTACCTTAAGCTGTCTTAGACTTAACTGGCATATGTACTTAGAGCAGGGAAAATAGGCGTATTTTCTACGCGATAAGTAGCTATTCTAGTAGATAAAAGACTCTTAATATTCTATAGTATAAGTATTATTAGGCGCGTATACTTAATACTATCTAATAATTTATTACCTGCTACTATACCTATTATAGAGTAAAGGCTTCTTATAAGAAGTAATATAGCTTATTAAAACTATTATCTATAACTAAACTTTAATAGTAAGATATCTCTATTAACTTTATTATTAATTTATCTAAATTAAAGGGCTAAATAAACATTATAGTTAAAATTAATAGACTATTAAAGTATTAATATATAGTTCTCTACGCGTTAATAATAGTCTCTATAATAGTAGAACTATTCCTCTAATACGTTTAGGTTTATTATAGCCTGCCTAATACTATAATATCTAATTAAGAAATATATTTATCTCTACCTTCTATAATAAACTATATAAATAACTAAAGATTTAAGCCTAACTCTCTACTACTTTCTATTCTAAAAGTAATAAATAAACTAAGAACGTAAACTCTATAATAGAATAAGTTCCTTAAGTATTAATAAACTATTAATAAGATAAATAGGTATAATAGCTGCTAATAGTAAAATTAAAAGCTAATAATTTAATCTTTAAATTAATATAAGTTTCTCTATTTCTTAAAAACTATTAATAATATCTCTAAATAGGTTTTAAACCTCTAATAAATATATTTCGCCTAGCCTATTAGGCGCTGTAGATAGCTAATGTGAGGGCACTGGCAGCAGGAAGAGGACTAGATGGAAAGTATATAGTATATTAAGAGATTAGACGAATCCTTATAGAGTAAGGGGGTTTAAGGCTAAGACTATATAGGGCCGGTTACGTGCTAGGGCCGGGCTAACAGATACCTAGTAGTTCTAGCTAAAGAGGTATTATAATAGCCCCCCTCTTTTTGCGACGTCGTCCTAACGTTATAAAGTAGAGAAATATATAATATTCTTTAGGTAAAGTTCCTAGGTACTGCTAGATAAGTTCTAGGATCCTATTAGGTTATCTGTGGGATACTACTAGAGATTCCTTAGAATTATAGTAAATAGTCTATCTAGTTACCTTACTAATTACTTAGCTTACTTATTACTAATATTAATTCTATAAAGAGGTAACAGGGCTATTAAGTAGGTGTTTATTACGTTTACCTAGAGTAGCGCGTTTACGCGTGCTTCCTAACGTAGTTTTAGTTAGGTCCTATAGGACTTATAGCTAGGTACTGCTTTATTAAACTTCTAAAAAACCTCCTATAGAGGAAAATTATATTATAGAGAAACTTTAGCAGACCTATCGTCTATAAGCGATATACTAAGGTTTTAGTACGTATCTAGATACTATTTATGCTAGGTGTTAGTTAGGGTGTTTATACGCGATATAAGTAAATGTTTTCTAACATCCCTTTTATGCGTAGTCTGCTATTAGAGGCTCTTATAATCTCTTTTCTATTTTTAGTAGTTCTATAATTAGTTATCTATAGACTTATAATTAAGTATCTATAAATGCTTTAGTACGCGGGGTCCGCTACTATAGCGTATTACCTACGTTAGAGTAAGGTTTTATTTATATGCTAACTTAACTTAACTATACTTACCCCTTATAAGGTTAAATGCTAATTATATTAGTAATTTAGCGTAAAAATTAAATTCTCTAACTACCTTCTATAATAAGTAGGCTAAGGTAGCAGCGTATAGGCTCTAGGACTTACTTATAACGTTATTAGTAAGAGGCTAAAGAAGTAAACGCGCTAGCGGCGTTATATATATAAAGGTAGGTAATAGAAGTTCTATTCCTTTAATTATACTATAATATCTACTATACTTATTATACCTCTTCTATCTCTTACTACTACCTCTAATAAGCTAATCCTAGCTTATATCTATAAGCTTCCTACCTATCTAGAGCCCTAGCCGCCTCTTATACGGACGTAGTGCCTAGGCTATCTTCTATAGTTTGCTAATAAGGCTCGCTGCTAGACTAGCGGAGCTAAGTACCTTACGTAGTGCTACGCTAATAAAAACTTTTACAGCCGCTCTAACGTGTATTCTAAGTATTTAAGCTATATTAAGCGTAAGGAGACTTATAAACCTATAAGTAATACTAGAGCTAGAGACGTGCTACTAACTTCCTATATAGGTCCTGCTATAGTTTTGCTACGCTTTTAACGTCCTTACCTAGCTGCTTAAGTATATAGTTAAGAAGAGTACTTAGGCTAGGGAGGCTATGTTTAGTCCTTAGAAGCGCGTTTATTAGTACGCTATAGCGCTAAACGTAGGTATTATTAATAAGCGCGTAGCTTATAAGCGCGAGGTTACCTATATTAGTAGTAAGATAATAGTGCGTTAGTAGTAGGCTGCTAAGTATACGTATAACTTTAAGAAATATAAGGTATACTTATTATCTCTCTTAAGAGCTCTTACTAATTATTATAGCATAGTTTAGGTAGTGTTAGAGCTCTTAAGCCTTCTAACTTTATAACTAATGCTATGCTAGAGTTGTAGTTTACTGCGCTCTATAATAATAATATATAGTAACTTAAGGGCTTATAGAACTGCAAGAGGCGCTAGTTCTACTTTAGAAGTAAGATTCTAATAGCTCCCCTTAGGGGTAGTAGCACTGTGCTAGTTACCCCTAATAAAAGGGGAAATTTACTATAGTTCCTAGGCACTAGGTCTATACTAGGCAGCTAAGCTACTATAGCCTCCCCCCTTCTACGGCGGTATGCTGCTAAAATAATATATATATTTATAAATTATAGCTTATCTAGTTCTCTATAACTTCTTACCTACTTATAATAAGCTTTTAGCGCTTTACTTTAAGAAGTAATAAATGCTAAACTAGGGCTTTTTATATATATTAAGAGGCATACTAATTTTTACCTAGGGCTATTATCCCTATATAGATGTAAGAGTATTATTGCGTATAACTTCTACCTAAAACTATAGTTCTATATTAGCTAGAGGCGCCGCGTATAGCATTACTGCAGCCTTACTTAGAGTAGCTATAGCCTACTTCTTTATAAGTCTTTCCTATTATATCCCTAAGCGCTTCCTGTAGGAGTTACGCTTACTTAGGTAAGGTAACTAGTTATCTAGGTGTTCCTAGTATTCCTAGAGAACCTTATTATAATAATTAAGATTCTTCTTAACCTTCTAGGTAGCGTCTTCTAATAGCTACTCTAGCTATTTAATAAGAAACTTTTGCTAACCGTAGGTAACCTTATAGGTAAGGATTGCCTCTACCTTATATTAGTTATTATTAGCGAGTTTAATATCCTAAACTAGGCCTAGTTTAAAGCTACTACCTTTATAGGGTTTAATCTATTTCTTAAGTAGAGAAATATAGAAGATAGGATATAGCTAGGCTATAGATAGGGGTAGGTTAAGCCTATACGCTAGCTATCTATACTATTCCTTAATAATAAACGGGCCTAGATACTTTACATCTAGCTTCTTACTTAGCTGCTTAGTTTTAATATTAGCAGCTTTTAATAAAACCTGTTTACTAATAGTAAAGTGTTTATTAGTTTACTTAGAATTATACTAGGCTTACTAGTATTATTAGTCTTATTCTAACGCCTTATAGGTGTCTAACTAATTCTCTACCTACCCTTTTAGATATGCGTCCGCGCGCTAGCGTATTGCTAGGGTTATTATAGGTATTTCCTAAAAGTCTAGTAAGAGCTATAGCTAGTAATTATCTAGTATACTATTAAAGCCTTATAACTTAATACTAAACGTAACCTTAATTAGACTCTGCCTATAAGTAGAGTAAGCTTTAAAGTTATACGCGTATTCTGCTATAGGTAGTAAGCTATACTAGTTATCCTATTAATAGTTATAGTATATATAGAGGTACGTCTCTAGCTCCTAATTTTAGCGCTCTATTTAGCTATCCGTTTATAGATAGAACGCTGTGCTTAGTCTACGCCTTACCTATAGGTAGAAGTATATATTACTCTAGAACTTGCTTATAAAGATTATCCTGTAGTCTATTAGTAAGCTGTTTAGGGGTCCCGCCTTAAGGAACGCTTTTTTATAGAGAAGGTCTATAAGAGCCTGCGTAGTAATTATCTTAGTAATAGAAAGGTACTAGATATACTTTAAAAAGTAGTTAATAAGTATAAGTACTAAATTATACTAGTTACCTGCGTAGTCTGTAGACTCTAGCAGGTTAGTAATAAGGTCTAAGAAGAAATCTCTTTATAGCTCTATTAGTAGGAATATAGACTCTAGCGTCCCCTATAGCTTATACCGCCTTACCTTATTTACTTAGTATAGAACGCAGCTATTAATATAGCTTTTAACGTCTTTAGCTAGACTAGTCTAATAGTACTTCTAGTAAAGAATTACTATTATCTTCTTAACACTATAGTGTTTGCTAAGGGGATTATTATAGTTTCTAGTAAGAAGAGCTTAATAGAGAGCTTAATCTTAGGAAATTTATACTTTTCTAGCTCTATAAAGAACGCCTTATAGGTCTTAGATTTATTAGAGCTCGCCCTTAAGGCGCTTCTCCCTATCCTAAAGTGTCTAATCTAAGAGTTAGTAATAGGCTATATTACGCTTCTAAATCTTATAGAGATAGTTAAGTAAGGGCTTAGATAGATCTAAAATAAAGGCTCTATCTTCTTATATAGCTGCTTATATAAGACGGTGTAATAAGTAAGTATAAATTATCTAGTAATAAAGAAGTGCCTTTATAGTATCTACCTAGTTAGCTTACTCTCTAGACTTAGGTTCCCTATTAGGTTATTCTATAGATAGGATAAGAATTACTAATAACGCTGTAACGTTAGTAGCTAGCGCTATACTAGAGGATTCCTAGTTAGGTTTATATGCGCCGCCCTTAGTGCCTATATAGAACCTATACAGTTTCTTATTAGCAGGTACAGAATTATAAGCTAACTAACTAATAGCCTAGGTAGTAGTAGACTTCTAGAGAGTCTACGTTTAGAGTTTGTTCTAGAGAGTAGGAAGCATAATATTTCTTAGTTCTTTCGCTTCCCCTACTTAAAAGCCTTTAGCGTAATTAGGTCTCCTTAAGGAAGTGTTAGCTAGATTAACGCTCCCTAGCTTATATTTAATTTTAAAATTAAAACGTGCTAGCTTCTTAGCCTAGCGTGCTTGCTTAGGTGTAAGCTTCTTTATAGTTATAAAATACTTTAGGTCATTATAGTTAGTTACTACCTAGATTATACTTAGGGTATACTTAAGATAGTACCGCTAAACCTTAAAGTATTTAATAATAGCGCTTAGCTCTTTATTATAAGTATGCTATTATAGAGATAGACTACTAAACTTACAGCTCTAAAAAGTAACTAGTTTTTAGTACTTTTCTATCCTCTCTCTGCCGCTTTATAGCTAGAGTAAGATTACTACTATAGTAAACTCTAATGCATCTAAGATAATTATAATAGGTTTAGTTAGATTAAAGTGTTATAGTACTAAAGCTTTAGTAAATAGGCTCTTTAATTTAAAGAATATGTCCCTTACCTCTGTTAGCTATAACTACTTCTTATACTAGCAGGTTAGACCTTTCTTTGTCTTCTAAGGCTATAGTTTTATTACCCCCGTCCTAGGTTTTACCTAATTCTTAGGTAGTACCTAGGCGGCGACTATATGCTCTAGAAGTAGTTATACGATCTTTAAGTAATTATAAATAAATTATTAGTAGAAGTTTATAAACTCTATAAAAACTTAAATATCTTAGTACTCTTCTAGCTCTAGCTATTCCTGTATAGTTTAGACCTGTACTAGATTTATTACTACCCCTTAGGGTATAATAATATAGCCTAAGAACTCTACTAATTTTATAAAGAAGGTATATTTTAACGCCTTAGCGTATAGACCTTATTCTAACAGCCTCTCTAAAACTTCGCATACGTGCTGCTTATAGTCCGCCTTATCTTTAGAGAAGATAAGTATGTCGTCTAAGTAGACTATATATATGCAGTCTATAAGGCCCCTAAGGGCTTTATAAATATATAATTAAAACGACGTAGGGGTATTAGTTAACCTAAAGGGTATAATAAGATACTTAAAGTAACTATAATAAGTTTTAAACGCAGTCTTCTACTTATCCCTCTTCTTAATACGTAGCCTATAATAGACGTCGCGTAAATTAAGTTTACTAAAGACTTTAGCTTTAGAAAGCTAGTTAAGCATTTCGCTAACTAGTAGGATTAGGTAATAGTTCTTAACTATTACCTTATTTAGGCCTTAATAGTTAACGCATAGTCGCATTATACTATTAGCCTTTAGGATAAATAGAATTAGAGCTCTAATAGGGAATTTACTATGCCTAATCTAGCTCTTCTCTAGTGTAGAATTAAGGTATTCCTGTAGGATTTTTAGTTCGCGGTTAGAGAGATTATATATAGGTATATTAGAAGGCATCTTTCCTTTTATTAATTTAATAGTATAGTTATACTCTAAATTCTGTTAAATCCTTAACGACCCCTTAGAGTTAAAGATATAAAGTTAGTCCTATAAATACTCTAGAATAAGGGCTTTATTCTTATCTATTATATAAGACTCGCCTGTAGGCAACCGCATACTTAGCGTAGACTACCTAGAACTTACATAGTTCCTCTATAAAGAGTCTTACGCTTAGCTTCTGCTATAGCGCAGTAATAAGCGGGTAACCTTAGCTATTATAAGCTAAGGTAAATTCTTTAACTTAGAGTAGCCCTTAATATATTTAGTTATATATTTAAGTATTTAGGATATTTAGTTCTTAAACTAGAGTAGTTCTCTCTTATACTAGTAAGCAGCGTCTTATTTAACATCTCTGCTATAAAGTATAGTTATACAGCTACTAGACTATTACTAGGAAGCCTTTATCTCTACTACGTTCTCTAGTAGTAGTACTTTCTTAGGCTATAGCCTATAAATCTAGAAGTCCTAAGGGTGTAGTATATATGCCTTTTCCCCTAAGGCTATATCTATAAGTAGTTTATTAAGATTAGTAATTTTAATTCTCTTCTTAGCTGCATCTTAGAACTACTACTTAAAGGTACTAGTACTATACTAGATCTTTAGGTTAGCCTTAGCTAACTAAGGGTATTCTAGGATAAGATTATAATCTTTAAACTAGGTAGCCTAGAAACTAGTAGGTCTAACTATACGTTAGGTGCTAATGCTATTCTTATATATAAGGGTTAGTAAGTATATAGAGCCTAGCTATAACTAAGTTACGTTAAGAGTATAAGCTCTAGGCTTTATATACTTAACTATTAGAAGGCTTAGTTATATAGTAGTACTTTTCTAGATAAGGTTAAGTTCTACACCTAAATTAAATAGTGCGTAGAGAATAACTAGGACGCTATTAGGACTTAATAGTTATACTTTAATAGCTATTCTAAAACGTAGGCTGCCTATATCTTATTCTAGTAGCTATATAGTAAGCTTACCTACTAGAACTTCTTTTTTCTTAAGGGGTTAGCCTTATTATCTCTCCCGTGTTATTTCTAATATAGTTTTCTTACCTTCTTAGGTTATTCCTAGAATAAGAACGCGACGCTCTTAGATCTAGAGGGCGTTATACTAAAATGCCGTTCTCTTTAGGTCTATAACCCCTTAGAGAATAGCTTCTAATTATGCCTTTTTCTATACTAGCTCTAGTTGCTTATAGGTATAGCACGCTTACCCTCTATAGTCTAGCCTTAGCTAGGCTATTAGTAGTTACCCTTTAGAACTAAGTTAGCTATTTATATAGCTATCTCTGCATCCCTAATAGCACGTTTAAATGTTAACTAATTAGTAATATTTTTAAGCTAGCTAGCTTATTAAACCTCTTATTAGATTAGCTCTAGGCAGCGAGACTAAATAAAAGATACTTTTACTATCTCCCCTTAGAGGCCTCTAAAGGAGTTTATATTAAGTAGTGCAAGCTTATTTATAAAGCGATTATAGAAAATATTAAAAGAGTCTTCTATTTACTATTTAATATTCTAAAACCTAGCGTAGTAACTATACTTTATAAGCACTAGATCTTTAGCTAGGTTCTAGATATATTGCTAGGTTTATGCCTAGGTTATAATATAGTTACTATTAACCTTATAATCTAGGATATCGCAGTAGGTGTTATATTTAATAAGGGTAATAATTTAACGTGTACGCTAAATTAAATCTTTAGTTATAAAGTACACGTCTATAAATTAGTTAACGTTTTTAATCTATTATTTAATTTACTAGATAGAGGGAGGCTTTCTATTATTACTAAGCTTAGGAGCATCCCTTACTTAGAAGAGGCTTTAAATTACCTTACGTTAAGCCTCTATAGAGGAGCTAGCGGGCTTCTAAGAGTATACTAACGTTTTAAACTTAGCTATAAAAGTGTTATAGATTGCTTTAGCTTCTATAATTACTAATTTAGAAGCGTTTTTGCTTTAAAGCTAGGCCTAATTACTAAATAGTTTAAGTTTTAGGCTTTAGACTAATTAGGGTGCAGCTAACCTAGATTCCTATTAGGCAGGTGCTAGGCCTTTCTTATATATAGGTATAGTATTTAAGCCTATAGCGGAGGCCGCGATAGGCGGGTATTAGCTTATATATAGGTAGCTACCCTAACGTTATAAGTATAAGGGCGCGTTAGGTCCTTACTAGTTCCTAGCAGGGCCTAATTCTTCCCTAGAGGATAATTTAGGCAGTGTATCTTTAATAGTGCGTAATTATTAATTACTATTAGTATTATAGAAGGTTCCTAGGTACGTTATAAGGACTCTGTAATCTTCTAGGTTACGTTTTAGTAACTTAATATTATATTCTTTATTAGGCTGTAGCTTATATATAAGGTCTAATATAGAGTTACGCTGTAGCTATTTAGGACCTACCTAGGTAGTGCCTAGCTCTAGGTTAGGGCCTGCGGTAGCCTAGCGCTTCTTACGCGTTACTCGTAAGCTTAATATTACTTAGTGTAATATTAGGTAAGGTTAATAAAGATAGTATAAAAAACTTTTTATTTAGTCTTTTAACTACTAAATCTAAGGAGGAGTAGAGAAGGATTTAAATTATAAGGGCACTAGCAGCAGCAAGAGGACTAGATAGAAAGTATATAGTATATTAAGAGATTAGATGAATCCTTACAGAGTAAGGGGGTTTAAGGCTAAGACTATATAGGGCCGGTTACGTGCTGGGGCCGGGCTAATAGATACCTGGTAGTTTTAGCCAAAGAGGCATTACAGCTAACGTAAATAAGATAATTTAGAAGATATATAACATAACTATGTTTATATATAAAGAGTTATTATAAACGTAATCTATATAATAAGAATATATAAACTAGACGCGAATACCTGCTCTAGTATACGCGGTAGGCGATTAAGTATAGCTTAATACCTAGAATATCTAAACTAACTAATAGTTAAAGAAGCTAGGCTAGAAGAACCTTAGCCTATTCTTAGTAGCTAAAATAGTCTTATCTTACGCTTACTAACTAAACCTACCTAGTAGTATAAAGATATATCTAGTATTTTATATCTTACTAATCTAACTAGCTGCATCTAAATATAATTACCTATCTAGTTAATAGAACCTGCTATCTAAACCTATTATAATTAATAATAAACTAGAGTTTATTATTAAGAGCGTTAAGAGAACGCGCTATAATAAGAGAAAATAAATCTAGAAATATTTAATCTAATAGACTAGCTATAATAAATTATTATAGAAGCTAGCTAAGTTTCTAGAAGAGACTAAAGTAGTTAAGCAATTCTATACTTAATATCTAAATAAACTAATACCTAGTAGCCTAGCATCCTAACGTCTAATTTAAAA
>MU005592.1:0-24922 GCA_010405425.1 Lentithecium fluviatile CBS 122367 | reverse complement strand
TAGTAAGAGGTACTTAGTTAGTAATACTAAAAAGCTACCTAAGTTCTTTCTTAAAGTTCTTATAGTCTTTAATAATCTAGTTAATAGTATTACCTTCGCGATTCTCCTTAGCTAGGTAGCTTAAGAGGTATAGTTAGATCTAGGTAGCTGCTTTGCCTTGCAAGTATAATGCTGTAAGGATAACTTTCTTCTTACCCTCTATCTTAGGTTCTAAGATATAAAAGTAGAGGTTAATTTAAAGGATTTATCCTTTAAGGTTATTATAGTCTCTATAGTATAGGTCTAGCTTAGCTACCTTATTCTTAGGGTTAGTAACTGTAGTAATACCTTTAAAGTTACTTATATTAAGGGTGTTTAATATGTTACGTTCCTACAGGGTAGCTAATTCTATAAGGGTAAGTTAGTTCTTAGGCAGGAGTAATAATAGGGGAGGAGGTTATTAATTACGTAAGTAAGTAATAGGAATTAGTATTAAAGTTATAAAACTATTAAATTAATTATACTTATAAGAATCTAAATAATAGATTATTAAATAAGGTTAAATACTAGGTGTAAGGGGCGGAGCCCTGAGGGCAATATGCCATATAGGATACGGATAAATTTAATAAGGAACTAGCTAAGGGGTTCTAGAGGAGTTATATACGAAAAGGAGATTCCTTTTAAAGCGGGCTCCCTGCTCTAAAGGAAAACGCTAAGGCTATAGGCTAAGGAATTTCGTGGGCCTTACCTATTACAAGCTCCCTCCCTCCTCTAACGATAGCTAAACATTTAGAAGCTGGTAGAAACGCTTGTAGTGCGGGGCTGGCAGATAAGAAGTACGCATTATACTTCCTTGCATCCGCTTAAAGGCGTAGCGTCTAAGGGTCCGTAAGGAAGGCCTTGTCTTCTTCTAGTCCTGCATCCTATCCTACCGCTAATGCATCTAGGGCTACCAAGCTGCGGCGGGGAAGGCTCTAGCCCTAAAGGGAGGTAAACACACGCGCCTTTACCTCCGCGCTAGTAGTAAACAAGCGCGCCCTTATCTGCGCGCGGGCGGCGTAACGCAGTTACCTTTACCTTACCTTTATGCTAGTAGCGTGGTCCCCTCCTCTATATATATAAATAAAGGCTTCCCCTCTAAGTTTCCTGCACGCTGCTCTTTTAATTCTCTAGCGCTCTCTCGCTTTTACTGCGCGTTCGCCCTATACCCGCCCTTTGCTTATTATTACCTCGCCTACACTTACTCTTTTAGCCGCAATTTCCTAGGTTTCCTTATCTGTATCGCTCCTGTATTATAAGCAGCCCTACTCCTACTAAGCGTCGTCGCAAGGATTCTAACTTGCACTTGTCTCTAGTCTATAGCTCGTCTAGTAAGAGGAAGAAGACTAAGCTCACCGCTAGCATAATTAGCTAAATGTAGACCGCTAATCCCTTTAGCTCTTTTATGCGCGACATCTTTAAGGCATCTCCGCGCTCTATAAAGAAGGAGCGACAAGACTGTATAAATGCTGCGCGCGACACCTACTCTCCTCCTTCTAATAACAGCTCTATGTACTCTCCTTCTGCTCCTATAAGTTATTCCTTACCATTATCCTCTAGGACTTTAGCTAATACATCTCTAGGCTAAGATTTATAAGCCTCTGCATCGTAAGGCTAAGGCTCCGCATTGCCTAGAATAAGTGTTCCTAACTAGTAGCATCCCCTACGCTAAAGACGTTGTGCTTAAGCAGACCCGCGCTCTCCTAAATAAGCTCTACGTTAACTATGCGGCCCTCCTTTATAAGGAAGGTAAGAAATGCTGTAAGCGTATTATAGAAAAGAGCGCCTATAGCTATTATAGAAGCTATTGCATCTCCTACTATTCCGCCGTAGAGTCTCTAAACAAGAAAGAGTTAGAGGAAGTTAAGGGATTATACTGTCTAATTATCCTACGTAATATCTTTAAGCAGGAGAATAACATAGAGATTCGCGCTAAGTAATTTAGGGTTAATAATATTATAATAGAGTTCTATAAGTAATATAACTTATCCTATTATAAGAAGAAGTTAGCTTCCTGCGGCAACTTCCCTTAACTATTATCTAGCATAGCTACGCGTTCCTAGTTAAGTATTAGTAATAAAGAAGTCCTAGCAGTGCTAAAGGACATCCTTAAGGAAACTATAGCTATTAAGGAAGCTATCCTTAGCTTGCCTATAAGTTCCTTCCTTACATCTTCGCATACCTAGCTAACATTCTACAGGACTAACTTAAGGCTGCGGCGGCTCCTAGTGCGGTAAAGCTAAAGCATACTTATTAGTAAGTTAAGATTATCTCTTCCCTAGCCCTACTTAACTATAATCTTAACTCTAAGGGCTATCTACTCTAGAATAATTATAATAATAATAATAAGCTAGAAGTTGTAGACCTTAAGGGCGAGGATAGTTAGGCTAATGCTAGTAATAGCTAGTAGGTAGTAAAGAATTCTAATAGTTCTTTCCTATAGTTCCGTAGTAGCATTATATAGGCATTTAGTTTAACCTAAAGTAGACCCTTCTTAATGTTAATAATTCTAGGGTTATCTCTATCTTTATCTAAGTAATATCTAAGTAAAGGAAGGAAGGGCGACTTTATAACTAGGCCTACTGCTAGTTTCTAACTAAGGTCTCCTTCTCTTCTTCTAGGGGTAGCATCTAGGCTGCATCCTTTCTCTAGGTCCTATAAAAGACTTAGACTCTACTAATACTTCCTTAGACTTTATACCTTCCTCTTTCTCTTAGGGTAGTACCTTCCCTTCTCTATTACTTACTTCCTCTTCTAAGCTACTATCTTCTACTCCTCTTTTTTATATACTAAAGTGCTATGCTCTATACACTAGTACATCTTCCTATAAGGCGCTTATATTATAGTAGACGCGGTAGCTCTTATATATATATCGCCCTTGCCCTTCCTAACGTTCCTCTTAAGTCTATAACACTCCTTCCTCTTCTCTACTTTAGACCTCCTCTCCTCTCTCTTTAAGCTACTCTTAGAATTCTTTAGGCCCCCCTTTAGAATTAAGGGGGGAGAGAACTGTTCTCCTTTTAGAACTCCCTACTAAACTCTTCCTACCTATCTAGCGCTTCTGTTTTCCTTAACTCTAAAAGAGAGAGCTAAGTAGTGTTAGCGTATCCCTTCTATTTTACTTTAAAGAGTTTAGAGTGCCCTCTGCCTCTCTTCCTAACCTTTTTAGATATAATATCTTCTATTTCCTATTCCTCTTATCTATCTACTACTATAGCAGGGGGTTACTAATCATTAGTTCTCTAACTAGGGAGGCAGTTATTAGGGGCTAAGTGGAGGCGGTCCACGTAAAAGACTAGATAAATTCTAGGGGGGGTGTTAAGCTCTACGTTATAAGAGGAAACTACTCTTACTACCTAGAATTTTGCATTTATCTAGTCTAGCTTCTTACTAGGGCGGAGGTTAGAGAGTTGCTTTTTATATTATAGCCACACCTTATCCCTAACTCTAAGAATAGGAGCTTTCCTTCTCTTCTAGTTTACCTAGCGCTCCTATTCTTACTAGGCTATTACTATAGAGGATTAGGTAAATTTAAGAATAGCTTAAAGTTTCTAAACTATTGCCTCCGCAGCTTACTTAGGCTTCTATACAGAATAGTGGCGTAATAGGGCTACCTTCTTACCTTAGAGTTAAAGAGGTTCTACATTATAGCTATGCTATAGAAAGAAAGGGCTAACCCCTATTAATATAGCGTCCCTCTCCTTAATTATAATCTATACTATTAGGCACTAAAAGGCCTAGTTAGTTTAGTCCTAATTACAAAATTACTGTAGAAGGGTTTCTATTACGCTATTTATTCTTTCTATAGAGCTGTTAGTCTCTAGGTAAAGGGCTATAGAGAGGCGCCTATAGATGCCCAGCCTTAAGTAAACGTGCGCCTAGAACTCGCTTACAAACTAGGATTCTTAGTCTAAGATAATAGTATTAGGAAGCTAGTAGTAAGCTACTACTTCCTTTATAAACGTTTCTACTACTGTTTTCGCCTTTATGTCTAAAAGGGAGATTAGGATCACGTCCTTGCTTAACCTATTAGTAACTACTATTAGGTTCTTTATTCTATTACTTTTAGGAAGGTCTATAATAAAATCTATAGATATCTCTTTTTAGATCTAGTTAGAAACTAGGAGGGGGAGGAGAAGTCCTTATCTTAGTTCCCTCTATAGTTTCGTTCTACCGCAAATATCGCAA
Source organism: Lentithecium fluviatile CBS 122367 (assembly GCA_010405425.1). Lineage (NCBI taxonomy): Eukaryota > Fungi > Ascomycota > Dothideomycetes > Pleosporales > Lentitheciaceae > Lentithecium > Lentithecium fluviatile. The sequence continues at coordinate 20,716 of MU005592.1, read as the reverse complement.
TTTTAGAGGTAGGTACGTATATTTAAGGACATGCCTAGCTAGAAGAAGTCGTAGGCGAGGATTTTGTAGGTACTCTTATAGCCTAAGTAGCCTATTACAGAGAAGTTATATACTGCAGCAATTAAATTTGTGCAGAGGGGCTTAGAGTTAGAAACCTACTTTCTTTTCTAGTATATTAGTTCGCTAGCATTATTTAGGAAGCATTCCGCGAGAGAGACCTTTAGCTAGAGGTCTAAGAGGAACTTCCTCTCGCCATCCTATAAAGCCTTTATAGCCTTTTTATACACTAGGTCCTCCTCCTACGCTAACTCTTATAAGGCGTTTAGGTTAGAGGTCTTATCTCGTAACCTTGCCAGTGGCCCTTCGTTTAGCTAGGTAGAATAAGAGGGTAACGCTCTAGCGACGAGCACTCGCATAGCAGGAGCAAGGGAAGCTTTTAAGTCTACTGTACCAGTTCTATTAGCATCTCGCCTAACTAGCTAGAGTATCTAAAAATAGCAGGAGCGGACTCTTTTATTTAACGCGTCTTAGGGCATGTCCATCTCCTTCTAGGAGAGGGCGTTAGCCCTTCTATTAGCCTTCCTAGAGCAATACTTAAAGGTAAGGTTAATACGGCTTAAAATATTAGACTATTAGATATAGCGCTTACTAAGTTGCCGCGCGGCAGTAAAGTACTACAGGTTCTTATAGTTAGTAAGAACGCGAACGTAGGGGACTGCTCGTAGTTCGCTGTTTTATTCCTTAACGCACTTAATTACCGCCAGGAGTTCCTTATTGTAGATAGTATAGTTGCTTTTAGCTAGAGTATTCTTTACGGAGAAGTACGTAACTATACAGAGAACTCTATCTCTACTAAACTAGGAGAGTGTACCACCTATTGCCTATCTAGAGGCGTCTACTTTAAGGACTGTCTTAAGCTCTAGGTTAAAGTAAGCGAGTACTAGTTCTATTATAAAAATCTTCTTAAGGTTCTAGAACGCCCTCTACTAGTCTTAGCCCTAAATAAACTTAGAGTTCTTACTAGTAAGCTTAGTAAGAGGTACGGCAAGCTTAGAGAAGTTTTTAATAAATTAGTAGTAGAAGTTCGCAAACTCTATAAAGCTCTAGACTCCCTTTACAGTAGTAGGGGCTACCTATTCTAGGATAGCCTTTACCTTCTCTAGGTCTATGCTAACTCCTTTCTCTGCTTTAATAATAAACCCTAAGTACTTCGTCTTCTTAACTCTAAATTTGCACTTCTTAATATCTAGTTAAAGGCCAGCATTCCCTAACTTCTTAATAACTTAGTAGACCTTCTCCTTGTAGTCCTTCTTGCTTCTACTAGAATACATAAGAACGTTATTAATAAACGCGGAGCAGAAGTCGTCTAGGTGCTCCCTTAGGGTCTAGTTAATATATCGTTAAAAAGTACTAGGTGCGTTAGCTATACTAAAAGAAGTTACTAGCTACTTATACAGCCTAAAGTAAGTATAGAACGCCGTCTTCTACTCGTCTCCTTCTATAATGCGAATCTTATAGAAAGCCTAAATAACGTTTAACTTTATAAACTACTTTACCTTCCTAATTTAGCCTAGGGTTTCCTTAATTAATGGGAGGGGGTACTAGTCCTTCTAAGTAATAGTATTAAGGGCCTAGTAGTCTATATAAAACCTTAATCCTCCTCCTAGCTTTCTAATAAAGAGAACTAGAGCAGCGGCACTTAAACAACTAACGCGTATAAATCCTCTATCTAAGTAGGAGGTTAGCTCTTTCTGCAGTACTAAGAGTTTCTACTTTAATATGCTATATAGGGGCCCCTATAGTATCTCCTATAGCTTACTATCCTTCTCTTTAACTTTAATAGAGTAGTTAATGCCTAGGCCTTAAAGAGGGGGTAGTTTATTAGCCTCTTCTTATAGAAAGACCTTATAGAGATCCTTTATAGACTTAGGTAAGAGCTCCCTAGGGTCCACCTTCTTCTTTAGGGCTAGGGCTTTCTTAATATTAGCTATAGAAGCGGCGAAGACCTTTAACGCTCCTTCTATTCTACGGGCACGCCTTGCTATAGCTATAAAGGTAAGTGCTTCTACTCCCCTTAGTAAATCTCTAGGCCTACGTCCTTCCTAACTACAGACCCTAACCCCTAAGGAGTAGATAAATAGAAACTTCTTTGCTAGGGCTAGGGTTACGTTATTCTTATTAATCTATAGCCTCTCTAGAATTAGGTTGTACTTATCTTCTCCTTCTAATATGTATAGCCACGCTATCTTCTTATAACTATTAATATTTAGTTCTATTCTTACAGCTTCCTTTATATAGGACAGCTTCCCTCCTATTTCTATAATAGTTCTCCGCGTTAGTAACTTCGTGCGCTCTAGGTTACATTTCCTAATAAACTTAGAGAAGGTAAACCTAAAAGTAAGGCACCCTAAGTTAATTATAGTAGTTGTAAACATAACTCTATTAATAAGCGAGTATACTATAATTAGATTCCTATCTAGCTATCTCCTGTAGAAACTGCTAAAGTCTTCCGCTAATTCTTTATAACTCGTCTTCTTACTCTTCTCCTAGCGGTAACTTTTACTAGAAGAGTCTAGTTTTCTAATACTTCTTTAACTAGGTCTTCCTATTCTAATCCTACTAGGCTAGCAGCCCTTCTATTCCTAGCTAAGGTAGGCGGTAAGGCGGGGGCCATGTTATATTGCTTAATAAAATAACTAGTTCTTCCGCAACGTAAACACCTCCTTTCCTTCCTTCGTGTGCGCTAGACCTCCTCTAAGACCCACTTCGCCTTGCCTTTTCTTCCTACTAGGGAGCCGGACCTCCCTTACTAAGCTTTTATTAGCTCCTATTTTATCGCGTCCTTATTACGCGGTGCGGCGCGGAACAGATAATTAATCTTATTCTAGTAGATGTTCTCCTTAATAACCTCTACCTATTCTATTAACTTATTTACAGTCTAGTCCCTTAGCACGTTAACTGCTACTATATGCTCCTAGAGGTCCTAGCAGAGAGCCCGCAAGTAAATGCTCTTTAGGCTATTCTAGTTATCTATCTCGCTAGCATTATTTGCAAGGCGCATAAATTTAGTATTAAAGGCATTTAAGGGAGTCTTACCTATCTAGAAGGTTTAGAGCTTATTCCTTACCTTCTTATTAATAAGGGGATTAGCGAACTGCTCGTTAAGAAAATTCTAAAACTCGCTTTTAGAGCTATTAGAATTCCTAGTTAACTAAGATATCCTAATATTAGCCGCGCCTTTCCTTAACTAATTAAAGATATACTTAATCGCCCTTCCTGCGCCTAGACTATTCTTCTATATCTTATATTCTATCTAAAGGCGAAAGCGTCGCTAATCCTTCTAGTTCCCTTTAAAGGGTTTAGAGTTAGGGATCTTAACTCTGCGTTAGAACATTAAAGGGTTAAAGACTATTATTAATAGGGCGGAAGGGGACGGGTCTTAGTAGAGTAGCTACTAAGGAGGTGGCAGAGGCGTAGGTATTAGGGTAAAGGTAATAGAAGTAGGAATTATAAGAGAAGGGGTTCCGCCGTTTCCTCCTTTAAGGGTGCGCATGCGGTTCTTAATGCTCTAGATGCTAGCAGCTAGGTCCTGCAGCAGGTTAATTACGGACGCTTCTCCCTATTAAGGGGGAGAGATACTAATAGGCTTCAGCTAAACTTAGACTAGCAAGAGTTTCTATTACGCTTCTTCCTTGCTAAGGCTATCCTCTATTAAATACGTGTGCAGGGCCTACTAAATGCTCTCCTTAGGGTTATTAGCCTCCCGCTGGCGTTAGGCCTTATTAGCTAGCTAGTTTATAGTAATCTAACGCCTGCCTAGAGCTAAGGGTTCTACTACTAGGGTTTCTATAGCAACTAGTCTTATAACTAGTAGTATAGAACAAAGGGTTAATTAAATTTAATATAAGGGGCGGAGCCCTAAGGGCAATATGCCATGTAGGATACAGATAAATTTAATAAGGAACTAGCTAAGGGGTTCCAGAGGAGTTATATACGAAAAGGAGATTCCTTTTAAAGCGGGCTCCCTGCTTTAAAGGAAAACGCTGAGGCTATAGGCCGAGGAATTTCGTAGGCCTTGCCCATTACACTAGGAACTTATAAGGGTTCCTGTTATTCCTATATATAGCAATGCTATCCCTTTAGAGTGCCGTTATCCTAAAAGTACGAGATGGTTTAGCTATCTAGGGATGGTTAACCATCCCTTGCTTGGCGGGATATCGTGGCTTGGCGGGATAGTGTTATTACCTAATCTTAGTTACGGTGTTGCGGCGTTGCCCCACATTATCGCTGTCGTCCTATCCTTTCCGCCTCTTTATTCCACATTCTTGGATCTTAACACTAGGTAAGCTAGCTACTCCGCTAAAACGCGACACCTGCAAAAAAGCTACTATATTTATTAACTACGCTTTTTAATATAAATGCCTATAAAACTGCTATATAACTCGCTATTAGAGATTTTAATACAGGTGTTTATTCTAGCTAATAAGCCGCTGCGAAGGCGTACAGCGTCCCTTAATTAACTCTTATAACGCGTATTAACGGCGTTACTAACTAACGCGCTAGCTATTAGCACTAATAGCGACTAACCTCTCTATAAGAGGATTTTCTTATTAACTAGATTCTTAACGAGGACGCCTATAGCTAACCCCCCCTACACGCTCGCGCGCGAGAGATAGTAAACTAAATCCTGTAAATAGACGGTAATAACTAGCTAGTAGGCAAGCTCTAGATCTTCTACTTTATTAGGCGCTAGCTACGCGTCGCCTTAGTTATTAGTAGGAAGATTAAGGCTTAGAGAGTTAAGGTAGCTACCTAAGCCTAGCTACGCGCGTTCCTTAAGCTCTATAAGTAGACCTAACGGCGCCTTAATATACAGGCAGAGAATACGTATAATATAGATAAGACTAGAGTTGCCCTTAGTATATATATAAATACTAGAGTCCTCTCTTAATTATTAAAGTAGAAGGCTAACGTTAAATCTCTAGAGAATTATAAGTAGGCGTTAATAATTAAGTATGTATTAATAATAGATTAGAAGCTGTAATGCGTAGTTATCTTTAAGGGCTAGAATATATAGACTATATAGTTCTTGTTAAAATTAGTTCCTAACTAGCTGTATATAACCTCTAAGAATAGATAGATAGTAAAAGTAATTAGAATAAAGTAGTTATAGTAGGTTTTTATACTAGAGACGGCGCTAGCAGATAGGTAATATTAACTTCTAATTCTTAATAGTTATAGTAGCTATATTAATCTTAACTTCCTACTACTCTATAAGTAGAATAAAGTCTACCTACTCTATCTACCTATTACGTTCCTACAGGGTAGCTAGTCCTATAAGGGTAAGTTAGTTCTTAGGTAGGAGTAATAATAGGGGAGAGGTTATTAATTACGTAAGTAAGTAATAGAGTAGTTAGTATTAAGGTTATAAAACGGTATAATTAATAATGCTTACTAGAATCTAAATAATAGATTATTAAATAAGTTAAACACTAGAAACTATAGGGGTTCCTAGGTTCCTATATACAATAATGCTATTCCTTTAGGGTGTTATTATCTAGAGAGTGCGGGAGGGTTTAGCTATCTAAGGATAGTTAGCCATCCCTCGCTTAGCGGGATGTTGTTGCTTAGTAGAATAGTATTATTATATAATCTTAGTTGCGGTAATACGGTGCCGCCTTGCACTATTACTGTTATTCTATCCTTTTCGCCCTTTATTCTACATTCTTAAATCTTAACACTATCTACTTACTTCTCCTATATTCTATAGCCTCTAGATCTTACTTCTTTCTTTATTATTATATTAAGCTACAGACGCTAGATCTAGGACCTAGCGTTCCCTAATAACGTAGCGCTAGTTAAGAAGAAGCGCTTTATCTCCTGCTATAGTTAAGCTAGAGACTAGGGCTTAATAGAGCGCGTTATTTAGGCTAGATAGTAGGCAGCTAGCATCTCTCTATATAACGTTAATTAGGTACTTAGCTCGTTGCAGGTGTAGCAGCTAGTTACACTACTACGTCTAAAGAGACTCTAGTTACTACTTATTAAGGGCTTCCTCTTAACCCCTTAGGGTTCTTAGAACGTCTATATAGCGCTACTTAAAGTCTAGAGTACTAAGAGCGTTAGTTATAGGACCTAGCTTCTTATATAAAAAATAGGTAAGGGTATAGCAGCTGCAAATACTAGAGCTACAGGCCTAGAAGCAGATAATTAGCGCCTTAAGGCTCTACTTAAGGCTGCCCTCCCCTAGGCTTAGCGCAAGCGCGTTTAAGTAGACCCTAATTATCGCTTTATAGACGTAAAGAATATTATAGTAGTAAAATAGAGAGTAACTAAGTAGAAGGCTTAAGAAGACAGATCTACTATAAAGAGAGCTAAAAAAAGGGCTATAGAGGATTTAGAAGCTACAGCTCTTTAAGCTATATATACTTAGTAGTAAATTTAAGAGCGTTAGTTAATAGATATAGTGGCTTTTTTGCAGGTGTCGCGTTTTAGCGGAGTGGCTAGCTTACCTAGGTAGCCTACTTATATATAGGCTAGCTTATTCTTTATTTATTCCTTAGTTATTTCTAGATAGTACGTTTAGCTATTATTTAACCTTATTCTTAGAATAGCAGTTTCTTATAATATAGCTAGATTTACTATATATAAAGCATTTACGTATCTTAACTTCTTAGGATTATAGCCCTATTAGAGATTCTCTAGAGTTACGCTTATAGAGTACCTTATAAAAGCCTAATTCTCTCTCTTTTACTTTTTCTAGATTATTATACTAGACTTTTTCTATAGATTAATATCTATAGTAGTTATAATAGCTTATTTACTTATAGAAAGCTATTTAATAGTTTCTTAGTAGCATCCTATAGCTAGAATAGTATTTCTATTCTTATTAATACCGATCTTATTATAGTTTATACTAGTTAGTATTAATTTAGATTATTTCTTTACATAGATTATTTAGCGTATTAATAAGATTTCTAGAGCGCAGGAGTTCTTTATAGATCTTAGATTTTAAGTCTTACTTATATATAACTATAAATATAACTTCTACCTACTAGAGTTATACTATGTACTTCTTAAAATTAGTTATATAATCTATAATAGAATACATTTATTAGAGGCGTTAAATAGCCTATTCTACTATAAGTATCTTATTACCTATAATAAGAAGTTATATAAATCCTCTCTTAAAGTTCCTATAATCTTTAATAATTTAGTTAACTTAGTTATCTTTATAGTTTCCTTTAGTAAGATTGCTTAATAAGTATAGTTAGAGCTAGCTAGCTACTTTACTGCGTATATACATAGCTATAAAGATAACTTTCTTTTTATTCTTCTATTCTTATTTTAAGATATAGAAGTAGAGTTTAAGCTAGAGTAGCTATACTTTAAGTTTATTATAGTTTCTATTATATAGATCTAGCTTAGCTGCCTTAGTTTTAGAGTTAGTAACTAGAGTAAGGCCTCTAAAGTTACTTATATTAAGAGTGTCTAAGATGTTTTAGTCTTAAGGGTAGCTAGTTTTAAGAGTAAAATTAATTCTTAGCTAGGAGTAATAAAGAGAAGAGAAGAAGTATTAGCTACGTAAATAGTTAATAGGGTTGTTAGTATTAAAGTAATAAGATAGTTAAATTAATAAGGCCTAATAGAATCTAAATAATAGAATTGTAAACAGGTTAAATACTAGAAACTATAGGGGTTCCTAGAGTTCTAATATATACACGTGCTATCCCTTTGCTTCTTACTATCCTAGATAGTTAAACCCTCTAGGATGGTTAGGCTAACCCTAATAGTAAGGCTTAGCGGGATAGTGTTTGGTTATGTGATCTCGGTTGCGGGTGGCACAGAGCTGCCCCGCTCCTTCGTTGTCGTCCTATCCTTTCCGCCTCGCGTTCCACATTCTTGGTCCTTAACATTAACTTACACCTCCTTCCTAATTAGGAACTGTACAGCCGTACTACGGCTTTAATTTAAGTACGGTACAGTCGCAATTACTATAAGCGCTCACTACTGTACGGACCGCCGAAAACCGCGTTTGAACGATACCGTACGAAGCGTAATACTGACTATTGCACGCGCTGCTATAGAGCCCTCTCGCTGATAGATGAACAGAACGCATTTTGCGTGCACTGGCTACCTTCGGTGCAGTCAAAGAACACGGCGAAGACATGTACTCCTTGTCGCCTTCGCACCCAATCCTGAGCAGCCGAAAGTGTGGCTGGGCTGTTTTGACCTGGCAAGCGCTGCGGGTAACATCGGGCTACACCGTTTCAATTGCTACCCAGTGCAAACATTTTCCAACCAACGTACTTCGCGCTTGCCCAGTTTCTCAAGGCAAGCAACTATGAGAATACATCTGACCCAAAGAATACCGTGGTCTACCAGATTCTCGGTTACAAAGACAAGGTCTTGATGGATATATCGATGGAGAAACCTGAGTGGGCACAAGCGTTCGGCACGTTGATGAGTACGTGGGGCGAGAGGAATGCCCTCCTACAGCACCTCTACCCTGTGCAGAAAGGGCTGGTCGATGGCTTTGACGCCAATGTCAGCCCGTACTCTTTGTTGATGTTGGTGGAGGCTATGGGCAGAAAGCGATTGCGCTTCGAAAGGCTTTCCGGAGCTGCCGGGCGGGGTAGTGGTGTAAGACCTCCCTATGTTCATCGGTGACGCACCCGACGTAGAGGGGATCAAATTCGAAGTGCACAACTTTTTCACAGAGCAGCCAATCAAAGGTAGGTGGCAAAGCATTTCGCACGCTCAAAGCAAAGTCTCAGGCACTGACACCTTCTAGGCGCATAGGGTTATTACATCCGCCAGTGTTTACACGATTGGCCCGACGATGCCTGCATTAAGATTCTGAGCATGCTTCGGGGTGCTATGAAGCCAGGATACTTGAGGCTGCTGTTACATGAACTAATTGTACCTGAGGTTGGCGCGAGCTTGTGGGTTTTTGTGCAAGACATTAATATGATGACTCTGGCTGCCGTGGCTGAGAGGACTGAGAAGAAGTGGGCGGAGTTTCTGGAGCTCTCGGGATTTTCGGTTCGGCGAGTGTACTACGCCGTCGATGGGGTTTCTGAGAGCGTCATCGAGGCTGTCGTGAGGGAGTAGCATTGCAAATGAGGTAGGAACAACCAACATATGGTTACAAGGCTGAGCGCATAAGAAGTCGGGCGTGCAACAAGTGGGTGATGAAGGGAGCTGGTTTCTGCCGAACGAGGCTGGCGTGCGGCTGAAACAGGCCACTCTCATGACGTCATGTCGCCTAATCCTTCCTCTTCAGTTACCACTGTCAGCTGTCGCTTCAAGAATCAGTGGAGTATCAGCTTTTTGGGCGGTCGTTTCTCTCCTGACACATGAGTCTGTTTTTCTCCAGTATTTTTTCTGCTATTGAAACGCATCCATTTTCGTTCCATCTTTCACTTCGCCAACGCCAGTTCTTGATTGAAACTGATGGCTTGATTCGACCAATCTACGCGATCCCGATTCAGACACTTTTACAGGAACTTTCGTGTTTGGAGGGTGATGCAAAAGGCTCGCATGAGCATACCCCTACTGTGGTGATCACGCTGTCATGTATGGCACTAAACCACCGCTGCTTTGCCTTGACCAGCCCAGCTATAAATTCACCTCACCTAGGCATTCGCGAAATCCGTCTTCGTTTGCACGATTTTTACAAGAGGATTTCCAAAAAAGCGATCACCGCGCTCTTGGCCGAACACTGCATACACATCGAACCAATCAAAGCATCGCTCCTGAAACATACAATGGCCTTTCTCGCCAATTCCAGCAGCCTTCCTCCACCTCTACCTGAGTCCGAGTGGGTCGGAAAGAGCGAGCTCAACTATACAGCGCTCCACCAAAAACTTGCTGAACCCATCGGCTGCCTGAAAATCCCCTTAGGCGTGCTCGGCTTCTATGTATATTTGGCCCTGCGTGTCGTTAGCGGCTGCAGCATATACCTAGCGATTCAAGCACAACGGAAGCTTGGAAAGTCTCCCCGCACTGGAGGATCGCAGACAGGCTTCATCGGCAGTTGCCTGGCCTTCACATTTTCGCTCTTGCTCCTAATCGACTCCTGTAAGACCGCACACGACTGCTTGTTGAAGCATGTCCACCTCGGTATTGCAAACCTCATGGGCATCATCTGGTCTTCGCTCACTCAACTCGCCTCACTTCTGGGACTACTCGGCCCTGCACCCTGCTTTTCAGCGGATTTGCGACTTGGAATGTGTTCACTTGCGATCCTTGCGTATGGTATCTCGTGGTTCGCCAACCTCACCCCAGGATTTATACTGAGCTTCAGCATCTTCCAAGAAGGTGGTGTCGTTCAGTCTGGAAACGCGAATTTCTTCCGATGGCTGGATTCCGTCATGCTCAATGCTAAATTGGTCAGTACGATCCCGGCGATGCTTCTCACGGCAGCGGCTCTTGTATGGGGCGTCTTGTACTATTCGCACACAGTCACAGGCAACGCACGGTATAACTCGGGGTTAGACACTTGGAGGCGATTGCCCCATTGGATACTACAAACAAACACAGCATGTACATTCAGAGCAGCTGTTAGTCTATGAAGGAGCAAAATGGCTCCCAGGGGAATTTGGTACAATACTTCTAACGTGGGCAGACAAATTTTGGGTGCGTACGACAGAACCATCGCAGAGTCGCCTATGATGGTAGGATTCTATCTCGAACCTCTTTAAAATCGCATCACGAAAATTACCCTGACTCTCCCACTCCTGCCCTGGGCAGTAGTCGACGCGATCGCGGTGCACTCATTACTTATTTTTCATCATCTCTTCATGTCCCTATCGCGGCCTAGAATTCAATTGAGCGCAGCCTCGACTGTCGTTATGACGGCGTACGGAGGAGCCCCACACTGATTGGCTTGAGAATAAGCTTGGTTTGCACCATTGACTATTCACGAGTCGACAACAGCGATGTTTGAGCTAGGTGACTCATTAGTCATTTCAAAGCGTAGGGCGCTCTTCATGGCACAATTTGTGCCCTTGTCGGAATTGGCGATGAGTGTTGGGATTTAGTGAACCATTCCGATCCCGTTTGTATTCGAATTATTATCGTTCCACATCTCACCGCTTCCCTGGGTCTAAGCGGTTACGCGGAGAAGCCGGATGATGCTATTGCATTGATGCGGCGCAAGACTTTCTGGCTCCACTTAGATACATTTATGATGCAGTGTGCACAAGGTACGCATACAATTGATGTGCTTGGTGACTTAACTTGCTTTTGTGGTCTATAGTGGCTGATAAGGGCCTGTTCGGTAGGGGCTTCTGACGGCGTCAGAACACCGTCAGATGGCTGACACAGCCATCTGAAGTTAAAACTAACGCTGTGTTTAGTACTATGTTGTTTCTAACAGCGCTTCTAACAGTGTTAGTTATTAGTTAAAATAAGCTAATCTTACATCCTTATAAGCGCTTATATAATCTACATCTAACCTAATTAAGCCGGGCTAGCCTATCTAAAGCTATTAGAAGTTTTTAGGTAGTTATAGCCTGCCGCAGCGCTTATAGCTCTTATCTATCTATTAGAGCCTAGTATTAAAGCTCTAAAGGGCGTTTTATTATTAATTATTACTAGTCTTAGCGCTTAGTATTAAGCTTAATTAATATACTTAAGCTTAATACCTATATAATAGTTACCCTTACTGCTGTAATTATTACTATAACAGCAGTAGTAGCTTATATTAAAGAGACGTATATAGAGCCCTTTGGCGTTAACTTAAGGCTCTATAATTAATCGCGGGGAGCTAGCTAGCTAGCTAATTATATAGAGAGCCCTAGCTAGCTCTTTATTAAATCGCGACTTTGTCTAGAGGCTTTTAAGAACCTTATTAACTACCTAAGAAGTAACGCGTTAATTACAGACAGCTAATTAATTATAGTAAAGGAAAAAGTACTTACCTTCTTATATATTTATAAGTAAGGCGCGTTATAGAGAAATATAAAGTTCTAATACAGGCATTCTATAAGTATAATTACGGCTAATTTTTATAAGGTGTTAAAGGGCCTGCTATACTTATATAAGAACTATATACAGCCCCCGCCTAAGACGACGCCGTTAGCTATACGCGATAACCTAATATAACAGTATCCATACTTTAAGGACTATATTAGGGTATTAGATAGGTCCTACTTTCTTCTCTATATGCTAGCAATAGAGTAAAAGTAATATTATAATTAATATAGGCACCTAACGCATAACGTGTTAGCTATCGTTAATTTTAACCTTAATTTCTAGTATATTTTACCTAGGTAGGAGGGCAGCGCTTATAACGAGCGAGTAATTAAGAACGCTATCTAAAAAGGGTTTAGAGCGCCCCTAGAAAAATATTACCTAGCTAACGCTAGGTATACTAATACTAACATGCTTCTTACGCTGTATTATAGAACCTAATATTATCTCTAAGAAATTACAGCAATAGAGCTAAGGCCTCAGAATAAGGAGGAGCTCTTTAACTATTACTACTTATCTCTAAGGAACGCGGTAGAGCGTATATTTAGTATTTTTAAACGTTAATAGCGGATTTTTAATTAGCCGCATAAGTTCTCTACTAAGACTTAGGTTAACCTTATATTTACCCTAGCTAGCGTCTATAACTTTATTAACAGCAAATATAAGGTTAATAAGAACTTTAAGAATCTTAGAGAGCACCTAGGCGAGCTATAAGAGTAACTACTTTAGGATTAGAAAAATAGTAATAACCTAGGCAATAGTAGTATTAAGATAAGCGCGTTTAGAAATTAGATTATAGAGGATATATAGGTTAATTACTAGTAAGCGCGCCGCCTTATAGAGGCTATATAGAGTTAATAGAAGAGGTATAGAGTATGTAGAGAGGGCTAGGTTAAGGGTGTTAAGATTATTATTAATATTTATAACTTACGTAAAAAAGTCGTCTGAAGTTGCATTAGCTATATAGGAGTAAGATTCTAGGGAATCTTAGCGTATATTATAAGACTAGCTATTAATAGAGCTTAGATAAAGGGCTTAAAAAGATAGTAAAAAGTAAAGAAAATACGCCTATCTAGGTGCTAAGATTTACGGTTTTTAATATAGTATTAACTTTTATAATATTTAACTTTTTAACACTAAGCTACCCTTACTACTCTAATCTATAGCCTTAGTAAGCCCTATAAAGCTATTATATTATAGCCTTAGTAAGCCCTATAAAGCTATTATATTATAGCCTTAGTAAGCCCTATAAAGCTATTATATTATAGCATTATAGCTATCTTCTTAAGCTAGTTCTAAACCTATTCCTTTTACGCTGCCTAGCTAGTATTCCTTTTACGCTGCCTAGCTAGTGTTAAAGCTAAGATACACCTTCGTATTATACTCCTTTTTAAATAGGCCTAGCATAGCCTATTTAAGCTATTTATTAAGAATCTAGTAAGCTATATTAAAATTAGAGATAGCCCTACTCTAACAGTTAGGTAGCTTAGGCCTATTTATAGACACTACTATCTTATTAAGGTTATTAGCAATTTTACTAATCTCTTACCTAAATTAATTAATAGATATTACCTTCTTCCTGCGCTTCTTAATACCTCTAACTACTAACACAGTACCCGCCCGTTTATAATAATAGCTTAGGCTATTAGAAGACTTATCTTTAAGGCTTAAGGCTTCTAGGCCTAGGGTTATTAACTAGAATACTACCCTATTAGAGTCTTAAGTTACTAACTAGCTATCTTACTTAACTAACTCTACTAGCTCCTTAGAATCCTTAAGATCCTTAAGTCTATTAATAGCAGCGTAGATAGTTATTGCGCCCTCTCTAGTAGCTAGAATACCTATAAATAGCTAGTAATAGAGATCTAGGCGTTCTAGTAGCTAGGTCTTAAAGCGTTAGGCTTTTAGATAGGCGTTAAAGTAGTTCTTTAACACCTAGCTGTTAGCGACTATATATCTATTAGGACCTACTATAAAGCCTAAAAGATTTAACAGCTTACTCTAGAGTTTTTACTTCTCCTTATAGGTATTATACTTTAACTAGTACCTACTCTTATTAGAAAGTAAGGCGCGATTAGGGCCAGCCACCTTTTGTACGGCGTTAATAATAAATAGCTACACCTGCTTTTTGTACCTAGAGTTAGCCCTTATGCCCTCTACAATAACCTTAGCTACCAACTCCTCTAGGAGGGCCTCCACCATGGCTGGTGTCCATATTAATCGAGGGGCCCCGCCAGCCGGCGTAGGGGACCTCGACGGCGACGGCGACGGCGACGCTAGCCCGGGGCCTAAGAGGACGGCTATACGCTTAAGAACGGGCGCGGGAGTGGTAGGCGGGGCAGGCGTCTTAAAGGGCTTAAACAACAACTCCGACATGTTGGCGATCGACGGCGATATTGATGGGCGACGGCAGGTACGTGTGAGGTTTAATTTTCACGATGTCCTAATCTAGAATCTGTCAGATTGGCTGTACCGAACAGGATTTCAGATTACTACTCCGTAACTGATTTACCTAGCGTAAACTATACGCCGCACCCCTGTAAGCCACCAAAACCATCTAAGATCAATCTGACGGACTTCTAATCAGGTGTACCGAACCGGCCCTAAACCGCCTCCTATGTAATTTGGTTCGGACCCGAAACGTCTTGGCCTTATCGCATGATGATGATCTTGACACGGGTTCTTGTGCCCGATGCTTGGCTGGGAAGGATTTAAGGCCAATGAGATAATTCCCTAACAATAAGCCAATAATGTCGCGCAAATGGCGCAGACCCGTGGTTTCGGCCCCGAGCGATCGAATGACTAGGAAAATAGACCTTTGGATATATGCATCCATATAGTTGCGAGCGAACATCATACCATCCTCAAGCACCGACTTTAGTGTCAGACATTTAAATGGGGTGAGGTTCAGCCAATACCCTTGTTCAAAGGTGAATTTCGTCCAATTTTTGACGCAGTTCCAGCTATTACCAGGGAACCCAAAGGTAGTTTGCTAGACGAAGGCTAACCATCTACTGAAGGGTTGAAACATCTACGGAGTACCAGAACAGTACGGCAAACAAATTGATATGTGTTAGACACGATTCAACCTATGTCGACTATGATAAGAGCTCGCGTCAAACGCGGTATCACGACCCAAAATTCTAGACCCATTTCCCATACAGAGAGACCCAGGTCCTCCGAGGCTTCTTTCTACTCTCGGAATGTACATGATATTAAGGTACCAGCCCCCATCATTTGAAGAAGCTTCCATGCCCTATCATGTACGCCTGGGTTCAGCGTCGATGAAATTTTTTCACTCCAACCGAGGGAGGGATCCGTTTCATTACTTACGGGGCGATAGCTGAACCGAACACCGGGTTCAAGAGATCCCATTACCCTGATTGCATTTCTAGATACGGGCTCGATATTTAAATACCGAGGTTGTCGTCTAGTAGTAGTATTGAAGTACCATACCGCAGGAGATGGGCAGGACATACAATCATTCTCGCTCGCCATAAGTTCGCATTGTCTTTAGGACTCGTTCCAGCAAGAATGAAGCAGTACATCTCGAATTTTTATGTTTCCAGGGTCTGGGTGTCTTCTCGTTTTGAACGGCCTACTCGGTTCGCATCGTACTTTTGCCTGGTTCACTTGAACTGTTACGCTTCGATCGGCTGTGTGCATCGGTTTTGTACGCGGGTCCGACTGTATCGGTGTGCTGTGCGTGTTATAGCGCTATAGTTTGAGAAGTATTAACTTTAGCGAGCGGGGCGTAATATTAGTCACCTTGCGTTCGGGCGTTAAAATCATGTAAGCCATAATCCTGCCTTCACCGACCTATAGGAATACATGTTATGTCAAACTAGTCGAGTATCTGTCAACTGGTGGGGGTTTTACCGGCGAGAAAACCTGGATCGGGAAAGGCTAAGGCACTGAGGCGCTATGCTGATACCAAGCAGCGTATTTAGTCACCTCGTGTTGGGGCGTAATTGTGACTTGCCTGACTGATAGGAATGCGGCTGACGAGACTAATACCATGTGATACAGCGTGATTGCTAGTCTTGAGCAGTACCAAGGAGTTCTCGCACGAGGTCAACTTACGAATCAAGAATTTTCCAACAAAGAATCCGGTAAGCGATTGGCCCATGAGAGGCGAAAAGCGAGTGTTGCTGCAGGAGGATCATTATATAATCAGCCCATATCTCGTTTATAGGATGACACGAGATATAACCGTAGGATGAGGATTTTGCCTGGTAGAAATGTCTCGAACTAAACAATCATGACGAAAATAAACGTAAGACAGGGCATGAAGAAGGATGAGGCACTTCCACCTAACTCATTGTTATTAGCAAATTCCTTGCTGGGCACTGATACCGTCCGAGTATAAAGTCTAGGAGACCTGCTCGCAGAGAAACGTCCAGCATTGGAATCATTCATTGTCCGAACCAACAATACCTCCAAAGAAGAGTACAGAACACGATACCTAATTCCATCATGCGCTTTACCATCTACTTCACCGCCGTCGCGGCTACCTTGGCCTCCTGCTCTCCCTTAACCGACCGTAACGCCGAGAATGGACACACCCTCGCGAAACGTAGCTGCTTCAGCGGTGGCGAGACCTGGAACGGCCGCCAGGCTGATGCCAAAACTGCGGCTTACAATGCCTGCAGGAACTTTGTTCTTGCCTCAGAAGCCGGAGTGACCTACAATTCGGGTATGTTTAAAGTTGTCCGTGTGTATTCGGAGGTTCCCAGAACTTCACTGAGGAATATCCGCCCGGATGATTTTCGACGCGATTTCTGAAAGATCATTTTAAACTAAACCTTGGCTTACACTTCGTTGTTATAGGTCAGATCCGAAACGCCTGCACTAATATCGGCAGCAATAGAGTGAACTTTTCTCTCAAGCTTGTCAGTGGAGGCAGCAGAATTATCAAGAGTGCAGAGTGCATCAGTGGCCTCTACAAGGAGATTGAAGGCTGCGACCGAGGTGGGAGAACGTCCTACGCCAACTGGGAATACACGTGAGTGGTGGTTCCCAACGCTGACATCTGGAATATGCGCATGCATCTAACGAGACTAACATTAGCTCCGATCCGAATGCGGGCAACTGCTAATGAGGGGTGTTCCGATTGAGGCTAGTTGAGGTGTGCCCTGATTCCGACAAAGGGGAGGGGCGGGGTTGAGGTACGATAGGGATTTGACTTCCATTTGTCTTGTAGGAGGCTTGCACAACCAACCCCTTCAACAGCGGTGGTGTGTGCCTACTACGGCGGTTAGCGCGATTGTTTTATATTAGAAACAGAAAAATATATATATTGTTGCCCTCCCCCATTTGAGAACAATTCTACAAATATGCGGTTTTCACGCGACTTTGGACTTGGCATCGCCGACCCGAGCTGGTGACTGGCACAAGAGCGCGCCCTGGAATCAGCAAGCTGCGTTCCTACGCGCATGGTAGGCGACTAAATTTAGTTGACCTAGAGTGGGGACGAGGACGCATGAAGCTGGAAAGAGCATTCCGCGCGCCAACTGAGATATGTGCTAATAACGTAAGCTCAGTCGCGATTTGCTATAATAGGGAAAACGAAAATTAATTATCCACACAGTATTGGTGGGCCATTATGCCAACGGTGGCAGGGTTATCATGCTTCACATACATTTTAAAAAGCAATTAGGAGCGGGCGCATAGTTGCAGCACCTTCTAGCCAACGTTAGAAGGGGTGGTTATTTAGTAGAAGGTAACATTTAAACGGGGCAACGTTGTATTTACTAGTACAGAGATGCTTCTAATATATAAGGGCTAGTAGTTAGTGCCCTTAAGAGGCGTTAGCCTATCCGCAATGCCGATATAAACTAGGCCTAATTCGTAGCAAATTAGATATAGTGTTATTGCGGAGCGAGGAACGAGCGTAGCAATATATAATTAGTCTCGCTAAATATCCCTATCGCATCCCTGTTAATTTCCTCTTTAGGCGATTTTTAATTATATTATAAGAAATTCGCATAAACTTTAGTAGGTAATATTAGCTAATTAGTAGCGCTGTATTCGCACTAGCTACTACACTAGGTACTAGCTATAAAAGGCGTAAATAATCTAATTAGAATATACTCTAGCTATAATACCTACCGCTTATTACCTTTTTTCTTTATATTATTCTTAACCTCTGCCTATACTACCTTAACTAGCTTCTATATAGACACCGCCTGCCTATTAGCAGTGTAAAGCTATTCTATAGCTAGGCAGAAATTAGTTTCGCTCTAGTAAGTAGAAGCAGAGATGTGCTATATACTTAATAGCAGCATGTCTAGTAAAACATGCCTATAGTTATATAAAGAGCAACCTAGCTTCCCCGCCTTTAAAGCGTCTATCTACCTTTTTAGGCTCCTAGGTCTAGGTTAATCTATTACCTCTATCTGCGCTATTCTCTTTATTATTAACTAACGCGTAATTATATACGTAGTAAGTCTCCTAGCCTTTATAGCTATTAAGTATTTCTAGCGTTTTATTTACACTATAATTTATATTAGTTATATAACCTAGCTTAATATCTACTCTACGCAGACTAGCTTCTTAGCTAATAATACCTACCTACTAGCTAGTTATACCTACTAACCTAGGCTTAGTCTTTCTACTACTACCTTCCTTATTTACGCTAACTCTATTATAAGAGTTATTTAAAAACGTCTTTCTATCTATTTTAGAACCTCTAGTAGTTAGTATTAGTCTAGGTATTAGTTAACTAGTATTAGTAGATAAAGACCTTAATATTACTAATTTTAAAGCTGCTAAATTAAACGCGTATAATATACTACCTACTTAGCTAGATATTAATTTTAAGAAGAAGAACTATCTCGTAGATCCTGCTATATTAGTATAAGATAAGGGCTATATATATAAATTCTATAAGGCACTTAATAAGAAGCGTATAAATATATGTAATACCTGTAATTACTACTAGTTTACGCTAAAGGTTTACTAAGGAGAGTGCTAGAATTACTATAATAATTAGGTTAAACACGCTAGTAAGGGCAATTAGATTCTATTATATAGGTGCGATAATAATATAGACCTAGGTCCTATACCCGCCTATCTACCTACCCTTATTAATATTAAGGAGATGCTTATTGCTAAGGTATATATCTTTATAAAGATTTAATAGTATTATAGCCTTTAGTAGAAGTATTACAGGTATATTTACTACTTTACTATTAATATTATAAAGACGTTTATAAAGTTACCTCTATTACTATTACAGTTAGACGTTATTATACTCTAACTACTATATTTAGATAAGAATAATTAGGGTGCTATTTAGCGCTAGTTTAAGAAAGACTTTAAGGTCTATTATTTAGCTGTCCTAGCGTAGTGTTATAGTATTCTCTCTAGATCCCCTAATACTACTAAGTTCTATTTGTGCTATTATTAGTACGCTAAGAACTATTCTCTAAACTTTACTCTAACTAGTAGTTAGTTCGCGCACTAGAAGCATAGACTACCCTCCTAAGTATTTCTACTTCGTATCTATTTTGCTATTTCTATTCTATACATAACGTCTTATATTACCTAGATATTATACGCAGTAATTAATTAGTCTTTACTATAAGAACTAAAGGCCTACTTATTACGTTCTTATAATATTACGTTATATTCCTACCCCTAGCTATTATAGCTACTAACGCGGACCTAATATAATAGATCCTTACTAAACTAGCGTCTGTTTAAGCTAGCAGTAAGGTAATTAAGGCTAGTAATAAAGTATTATAGTAGACTCTTACCTAGTAAGAGGCCTAATACTATAATAATATAGCTACCCTCTAATAAGAATTTAAAGAACGTTTAGCTACTATTAAATAGTTAGCCTCTTTCCTACCTAAAGCTATAGTAAAGGCTAAGGTTTAACTAGCGCCTATAACTACCTAAAAGTCTAAAACTAGCTTATCAATCTCTGTTGGTAGAACCGGTTTAGGTAGTTAGAGAGAGTTAATAGGCTTAATAAAACGTAGCTATTAGAGCTGCTAGGCGACAGGATCTATATAGCTAGCTATTACCTAGGGCCTGTGTATACTAATTAATATAGCAAACAAGCTTGTATAGGTAAATAATAATCTTCGTTATTCTTATAGCTATAGCTATAGACGGGGCGTATACATGCCCTCTAATTACTAACCATATGAACACCCTCGAGTTTGCCCCCAGGGGGCAAACTCGAATGACGCTGATTGGCCGCACCCGTCTTGGCAGGGGGCATACTCGAGCACACCGGGGGCATACTCAAGCGACGACCCTACGGCCTGCCCGCAACGCGCACTCGGCCCTAACTACCCTACCCGCCTACCCGCGCGCCTGCTCCAGCCAGCGCACATGTTTGCGCGGCTACCCGGGCTCGACGGCGTGCTGGTATGCCGCCATTATAGCCACGCCGTCTACGGCCTTAACGAGCACATAAAGCGACACCACAACATGCCTGCCGCCGAGCGGAGAGCGCAGCTCGCCTTGTTCAAGGACGCCGCGCTCCTCCCAACGGCAGAAGTCCCTTTGCCGGAGCCGTACGGGCGTCCGATCGACGAGCTGGGACCTGCGCAGGACGGCTTCCCGGGCTCGACGGCGTGCTGGTATGCCGCCATCATGGCCACGCCGTCTACGGCCTTGACAAGCACATGAAGCGACACCACAACATGCCTGCCGCCGAGCGGAGAGCGCAGCTCGCCTTGTACAAGGACGCCGCGCTTCTCCCGCCGGCAGAAGTCCCCTT
>MU005591.1:681464-716677 GCA_010405425.1 Lentithecium fluviatile CBS 122367 | reverse complement strand
TTATTATTATTATTATTATTATTATTATTATTATTATTATTATTATTATTATTATTATTATTATTATTATTATTATTATTATTATTATTATTATAATAGTTAATAAAATATATTATAATATAAGAGCTATAGCTATTAAGAATAAGTAACTAGTAAGGTTAGTATACTTTCTTCTTAGTATAGTAATTAAACGCCTATTTAAGCTAGGCAAGGCTAATATTATAGTTTATCTAGCTAAAGAAGAATAATATAACGTGTAATAAGTATTTTTAAGCCTTAATACTCTTAAACTAGTTTAATTATATAGTACTATTAGCAGTCTAAAAGATAAGACCTAGTAGTAATGTTAATCTATTCGCGTAAGCTATCTTAGATAGCTGCTCTAACCTTCTTCTTCTCTTATATCCTTCTACTAAACACTTGCTTAAAGCAACTAGTAATATTAATTAAAAGCCCTTCTTATCTGTATTATACGTATAATAAGCCTTAACGATATATCTAGTAATTTTATAATATAGAGGGTTAAAATATAAGCTGTATTTAGTACCTAAATTAGCTTAATAGTAATTATTATCTATACTAGCTATCTACTATAAGATAAGATAGATGCTATATTAGTTAATAAAGTAGGTAACCTAGCTATCCCTAACGCTGTTCTTAGTATATGCAATGCGAAATTCTAAATTATACGCCTTATAGAAGGTAGCTCTTGCTTTATAAGCCCTTTAATATAGTATAAAGACTTCTACTCTTATTAGTAGTTAAGATTTTAATATATAGAGTAGTTAACGCTATATTTAGCAGCTATTGTAATATAATAGAGAAATTCTCTAGATTTTAGTAATTTAATTTCTATAAGCGTAGCTTTAATTAGGCTTATAATAATAAAGTTTAATGCATTTCGTATTCCGCGCGCATTAACTAAATCTATACATTAGGTGCACGGGCACGGTATATAAAAGTAAAAGTAAATTACTATAGATTTAAATTAGAGATTTACTAATATTAAGAGTATTAAGCATGTAATTAATTAGGCTGCTACTATAGAGGCTTAAGTCTCTAGAACTGCTATTAGAAACGCTACTGCAGCTGTTAATAGGATAGCTTACCCTGCTAATTTTAGTTCTATGTGTACAGAATAGCAGTTAGAATAGAGCGTTAAGAAACACGGGCGTCTTTCTAAAGGCGGCGAGTTTTGGTGGGGTGATCAGCAACTCTACGCGATCAGGAACCCTACACGCTAGCTTACCTAGTTCTAAGAAGAACTGAAACCAGGGTTCCTATGATGGCGAAAGAATATGAATCGCTCGAAGTGTATGAACGCATTGGTCTGTTTGAAGAACGCTGTTCAGAAGTAGACCGCCTTGAAAAGATTTCGATGCTTGAGGATATACGCCCCGACGTACAAATAGTCATTATTTATATTCCCCTCCACTCCGAGGGTCATGTCACTTCCGGGCCATAGAACTGATGCTCTAACCTTACTAGTTATTCTTTGCTTTCCTCCCGCATCCTGATTTCAAACTGGTTATGGATCAATCAATCAATATCTTCCCCGATGTCGTTGTCAAGCTTAGCATGTGTGCTAACCAAACGGCAGCCTCCGTCGATGGACACATTTCCTCGGCCGTGTGAGAATCCTGGAAGTGTACCGGCTTATCTCGCGTTGCAGTCCAGATAGTGTAGTGAAAAGAGCGTCTGAAATTGTTTGGCTCCTTGGGGTAATCTGAGTCGAATCAGTTTTCCAAGGTTGATTGCTGACCCTTGCCTTTCCTTGGTCCCGCTCTCACAGCGACTCATGAATCACTAATGGTAAATATGTGAAGAGCAACATAATCGACATATCCTTTGACTGTCGGAAAGCGAGTGTTGAGATACCGGATGCTGCAAATAGTCTCAAATAGATGTTGAGTTGGAGGTATGTCACAGACCACCGTGAAAGAGCAATACATCCCAAAACCCTACTCAAAGCGTTAAATCCGAGATTTTGAAGCCTCCCGGACACAACTTTTGAAATATCTCCTCAGGGTCATACTTCGCGGCAACATCCTTCATCTTCTTCACATTTTCAGCTCCGTAGCTAGCTAATGGCTGCTGACTCTTGTCCGCATAGTTCATGTATACCCATGGTAGAAGCCCGTTCTCGATGGAGCTGGCAAAGTCTCGGACAGACTCACCCCATTTCTGGAGCATCGGATACGCAACCTTCTCTTGCTCGGCTGTCTTGATGACGATGATTGCAACCCACAGAACGCCATCTTCTGGTTGCGCTGAAATTCCCATGATATTCCCACCGCGCTCTGCCGATCGCTTTCCGATGCACTTTGAAAATGGCTGGAACAGGCACTCAGTGAGGAAATTGCCTTTCGGAATTAGAGCCTTCAAGTCCCCCACCACCTGATGGTGAAGATCAGCCGCTTTGTTGAAAATGCGCACGTCATTCTTGATGGTTAGGGTGTAGAAACAATTGCTATGCAGGTATCAGCACCTAGGACTTCTTCTGAGGCTGTTATGGTTGGAACTCACTAGTATCCATTCGGCACTGGGTCATACTCGGACACCAGCTCCCTGACTGTCGTCATTTTGCACATATCCATGACAGCCGGGATTGAGATCATCTTGTTGTATGCAGGCGCATTCTCCACAGCGCCCACCTGAACAAGGGCTTCGATGACAACGACATCCTTCTGCTCGGGCTATTGTGCGTCAATACGGATCAAGTTTGAAATCGTGTCCTTGAAGTTTGAACGAGCAGCCCGTTCCCCAACTTCGACGAGAGGGAAAATATATATCAGCTGCAGACTCACTAATCTCATGTCAGTAGTAACAACGACAGTAGGAAGATGTTACTTACCCATGTATGCAATGAACAGAAGAATGTTGCTGTCAACCTCCTCGGGAACGTGAGGTGTGAAGTCTTCAAGCGCTTGGAGTGCGTCACTGATGTGTTCCTTAGAGAGAATCCTAAAGCCTCCCCAGATCTTCTCGCAGACGAAGGTCTGCATCTTGAAGTTGGTGACGATACCAAAGTTTCCAGATCCTCCTTTGAGAGCCATGAAGAGGTCTTTCTGAGAGTTGGTAGCATCAGCCGTGACGATGCTACCGTCTGCTAACACCACCTCAAAAGAAATGATGTCGTCGCAAGCAAGTCCTCGGCTACCAGTGAAGAAAGTCTTGCCGCCGCCAAGCAAAAGTCCACCTACTCCGACCTTCCCATTGCGACCGCCAGCTACAACTCGGCCATGTTTCTCCAACTCAGTATACACATCCTTCCAACGTGCGCCAGGTCCGATATCCACATTCCTCGTTTTCTCGTCGAACTTGGTCCAGTTCAGAAACTGGAGATCAATGGTCACGCCATCCTGGATGTTGTTGGCGCCAGCCCATTGCGTGTGACCTCCACTTCGAACGGCGAACTTCTGACCCGACGCTACGAGAGTTTTGACAATGGCGGATACTTCGTTCGTGGTCGTGGGGCGAACGATGCAAGCAGGCTCGACTTTGGAGTACAAAGACCAGAAACTTTCCTGACGCTCTTGGTATTCACCATCACTCGGCAGCAGGATTTGGTTCTGTAGGTTCAATTCGGAAAAAATCTCGGCCGGGTTTTTTGTTGTCTTGTTGGCCATGGTTGGGTATTCGCGACAACTTGAAATGAACGAGTCAGATGGACTGGTAGGTTACTAGAGCTTCAATTCACTCTCTCCAAACAAAGGCACCAATTCGTCTTGTGATACCCAGTCAATGCTAGATAGAAGGTGGCAGCTCTTAAAAAGCGGTGTAGCTGTGCCGAGGTACTACGCCATAGTACTAGCATGTGTATAGTGTACCGGCGCTTCGCCTTTGGTAAATGGCCGTATGTTCATTGCGTAAATTATTGTATTCTATTCGTGTGAATTGTGGAGAACTTAGAACCAGCATGGTGCAGCTAAAGCTACGCCTTAGTCCCGCATGAAGGACTGCGTCAAGTCTGACGCAGACGACTGCATGAACTCCGCCCCGAGGAGATGATGGATGGTGAACCAACATTACAAATGAACAACGTACAACAGATTGAACTGCAAGTCTCGTACGCCCCGAGACCATGCAAGAATGGAAATCATAAGAATCAAGAAAGGCAGGTGCCAATTTCTGGAAAGTGAAGCTTTGCTCAGCCGCTTCGTGCAACATCCCCCAACCCACGAGACTCGAATATCGTTGCTTATCGAGCATCGGAAAACATTCCAGGTGCACTTCCGGATGGCGTATGGTAGCTGCTAGCCGGCCCAAAGGGTAATTGCGGATACCTTTAGTCCCCTGCTTTCTTTGATGCAAGCTTGTCAGAATTCGTTCATCTACCAAATTGTCGGAATTTGCAACCCATATCTCTCCAGGATGGACCCGCCTCTTGATCCCCATGCGGAAACAATCTTCGGAGGCTAACTTGGCGGAGTCACCCCGAGATATCGATTCATGTCTCATTTTGATTGCACTATCACGCCTGAATGCAGTTGCAAGCTCGGTTGTGCCGAGACTAGGATCTAGAATAGGCCTATCAAATGCCGGCTCTGCGCAGACTAAACCCCACGAACGGCTGGGCGAATTCCTATGATTCACCAGGCAAGTATGGCTTCTGGGCGTTCTACGTGATTGAACAAGGGTGCAGCTAATTGTATCCATCCGCAATCGATATTGGCTGATTGAGAAGAGATATTCAATCAGATGGCAGAGTCTAATGAAACGACAAGAAAGGATCAATACACACGTGCGGAGAATTCTGACCTTCATTTGTTATGGGGATTCGTGTCTATCTCTACACTACCCTTCGCGCGCCAAACCGATTCCAGTACCTGAGAGTTTCAACACTCCCAGCAGTAATCAAACCATCGCTGTGGTAGCCTTCACTGAGTTGAGATATGGACTACCAATGTGCACGTAATCCCTCGGTACACCCTCCCGATGAGCCTCTCGGTCAGAAAGCTCTACGTAGACATCCTTCTGCATCCGTATATTTCCTGGCGGGAAAATGAGGTCTTTCCGACTATCCGTGTCGTCGTTACGCCGATGTGGCTCGGTATTGTCATGACTCTGCTTCTTCGATCCGCGGAGTTTGCTGTGGCCATAGGAGCGCCCTATCTTAGTCGTATTTGTGTGGTGAAACAATTGACGCATTGCGGGGAAGCAAGCGAGAATCAGAACTCCAGACGTTTCCGACATTGCCCAATATGTCAATGGTACCAAATCCCCTGCTCGACGAGTTAGTAGTCTTCCAATGAGATGGAGCGCTGGAATGTACATGTAATATCCTCCACTGTAAGATCTGAAGCAACCACACGTCCAATGCTGCATACCGAAGCGAGAAGACCGCAAGTAAGTAGCAAATATACTCCAAGACGAACCTTCCGCTCGATCTGGAGATTCCGAATGATCACCAGCGGAAAAAGAGCGAACAAGAGATCAACGATAACGTTGAGACTATCTTGACGGTCAGGGATGCACACCACATGTGGATACGGTGGCTGGGCATACGTACCATCCAAGAAATCTATCTGCGGCGGTAAACTGCTTTGCTGGAATACAAAATCCGGAGGAGCTTGGGTCCCACATTTTCTGAATCGGTACACAATGTACACCAGTCAGAATTATGAGTGCAACTGCTTGGACGGCATTGAGGCCCAAGCCAAAGTAAACAACCCACGACCAGGTCCTCACCCGTTCCACGAGGCGGAGCAAAAACAAGCCGATCGAAGCTCTTGCTAAAGCCAGACTGGTAAATCCTGAAATATTAACCATTGTGTTTAACTTGAGTAGGAAGATGAGATCGGATCGAGATATGTAATATATATGCCGTCCGTAGCCGTGTGCGAATAACAGAGCTGTCCCGGTGTATAGAACAATCGCAGCTAACTGTTGGTTGATTAGTGATTCGACTCAAGTCTCAAATGACATGCGTGAAATCTAACATATGAAGTACTAATGAAAAAGTCATCCCATCCAGCGGCGTGTTTGAGAACAATTCGGGTTATGAGCCGAAGGGCAACAACAGCTGTAGCAATCCCACAACCAAGCCACATATATATCGCAAGCCCAGGAAGAGCTCTGTTCTCGTCGGGAGGCAGAGAGTTCATCTTCAATCAAGCTTGTGCAGACTTGCGTAGGAAAAGAGGTGTTTCAATGTGTAAAGTGCTCGTAGTAGTGTGCACCACGATGTTTTATAGCACCTTCGACAGTCTGGTAATCCCGGAAAAACATCCTGTTATCGGCCTCAGAATTAGCAGCCGATGATGCATCAGAGTTGGATCACCTTACAATTTTGCTGTGCCATGCTGCGACGCATGGTTTGAAGAAGGATCATATCCAAGACGGGGAATGTCAGCTATCATGGGCCGAATGCCGGACCCTCACAGGCACTTCCTAGCAACCTCGGTGACTATCACAACGCGAGACCTATTGCCGGCATAGAAGCAATCAAGACCTGGCAGTTATGTGTGAGCAGGTCCTTTTGCTTCAGGAAACAGCAATTAAAAATGCGGCGTAGTCGTAAGCCTTCCACAGATGTCATCCAATTGTTGCGAGATTAGTTTTGGGGAAACCTGTCACATCTGCGGTTGTATCAGGGCATGCCATCCAATTGCGCGTCCCCAGGCGGGGCTCGGGCTGACGTTGGCTGTCAGCAGGCTTGTGGTGTCTGCATGGAAGGTTTGGGAGGGGAAAGAGGCGAGGTGGCGCCTGCGACACAATCAGTTCCGTCCGGCTGGATCAGCCTGTGCGCTGGATGGCACATGCAGGCCTCCCAGGCGTTTAGGAACGGCCCGTCACCGCTGCGTGCTTTTCGGAGTTCGCTCGAACGGATAATCTCATGACGTTCTTTGGCTGGCCAAACCGCCACAAACGTGTCAACCAGTGCCGCATTATATGTGGGTTGCAATTTCTGAACCATGCATCTTCCAGCGTGCAGCACGAAAGTCCATTGTTTGGCATTCCCCCGTGATAGCTCGCGCTTCCATCTTTCGTTTCTTAACCGAAACGCTGTGTTGTCCTGTCCCATCACTATACTTTGACCTAGCTTCCAATTCTCCGACACTTCAATCATGGGTGCCTTTTGGTCGCAGCTGTTACCTCCGCGTCCTGCCTTCACCGAGGCAAACATTCCAGCGCTCGATGGTAGAGTCTTTATCGTCACGGGCGGCAACGCAGGTATTGGATTAGAGCTTGTCAAGATGCTCTATGCTCGGGGTGGCTGCACTGTCTATATCGCGAGTCGCTCGCCCACGAGGATAGCGGCGGCGATCGCGGACCTGAAATCAACTGTCGATCCAAACAAAGCCCGACCTACAGAGCTGAAGAGCATCGTTGTCGATTTTGGAGATCTCACCACAATCTCCAAAGCTGTTTCTGAGTTTCTCAAGCAAGAATCCCGATTGGATGTCCTGTGGAACAACGCCGGCCGCATGCAGGCTCCACCGGGGAGCACGACGGCCCAAGGCTACGAGGCTCATATGGGTACAAATTGCCTGGGCCCGCATCTGTTCACCAAGCTTCTACTTCCTTTGCTGCTCAAGACTGCGAAAATTGCGCCATCAAGCTCCGTGCGGGTGATCAATACCTCGTCTCAAATCGTCGATACGACGGCGCCTCCAGGCGGCTTGGCAATCACGCACCAAAAGCCTGGAAAGCATATTCTTGACAAGAACTTGTCTTACGCCGAATCTAAGACTGGAAACTGGTTTCTCGCTTCGGAACTTGACAAGCGCACTCGCGGCGACGGCCTCGTTTGCGTGGTGCAAAACCCAGGGAACTTGGCCACCAAAGGATGGGATCCGGTTTCTCTGCTCGGGAAGCTCATGATAGCGCCCTTTTTGTATGATGCAAAGATGGGTGCATATACAGAGCTTTGGGCCGGATTGTGTGAGGAGGTGACGACTCAAGATGGGGGAAAGTATGGTGTGCCTTGGGGAAGGTGGCATCCAAGCCCTAGGAAGGACATCCTTGAAAGTCTGCAGTCTGAAGAAGAGGGCGGAACAGGTCTTGCGGCAGCTTTCTGGCTCTGGTGTGAAGAGCAAACCGCGCCATATGCTTTGTAATATTCAAATCGATGCGCATGCTGTTCGGTCAGTGATGACAGAAGCGGGGATTGAACGGCTATCACCGAAGACAACACGCTCATTTGATATAAGTATATCGTTAAGAAACTCAATAATATCATGATCAATCGTCCACAAGAGTGTTTTCCGCCCATTGGCTGACCATATTTTTAGGAAATAGCTCGCAACCGTAGAAAGCACTGCTCGGGTTCGTTCGTCGCACGAAGCACTGTCCCATAGCCAGAAAGAGATGTCGGGCATTTCATGAGCTCAAATCTCCATACCAGAAGAGTAAACAGAATGCGCATCTCTAAATATACCAGTCTTCTGCCATAACATCCTCGAGGGCCTAATCCGAAAGCTAACTGAGGCCCTGCTCTGGGGTCGAATTGTTCATTGTGGGTGCCTTCGTGATTTCCATCTCCGCGGACTCTGGGTATGAGCCAGCGCTCAGGTTTGAAGGTGGAAATATCCTCAGTCGGCCAAGATTTATTGCCACGGTCCTCAACATCGTCGGAAGTCTTTGAGCGGGCACCGTAGCGTTTATTTTCGTCGACATGGAAGCCTGGACTCCACATGCTTGGCCCGCTAAGCAAGCACAGAACGACTGTGCCGCGGGGTAGATGATGTCCTAGAATTTGTGTATCCCGAATAGCTTGTCGGTCTACAAAAGGAGAAGTCCCGGCGCGTCGCAAAACTTCCTCTATTGTGGCGTCCAAGTAAGGGACACGAGCGTGGAGGATCTCGTGGACGGTCGGGTTGCGCTTCTGGCCTCGTGCTTCCGTGAGTGACTCGTGTAGAGCAACCCGTAGCTTCTCTTGTGCGTTACGATTGTCAGAGAGGAACTTGAGTCCCCAGCAGATGGTAGTAGCCGTCGTCTCATTTCCCGCAAAAACGAACCCAAAAAGCTATTTTCGTGTTAAATTATCTCACTGCGTCTCGTTGTGTTCGTCTTTGAGGTGACGACACAAACGACTCGGGGAATGGAAATCAACTCACCTCGTCCATCATGACTCGAGAAAGCAGTTGCGGCTCACGTCCTTCTCTATCTGCCAGAATTCTCTCTCGTATGATCATTTGATCAACTGCGCACGATACTCGGGGTTGGTCGCCCGTGGCTCGATCTAATCTTTCCACGCCCTGCTTGAGCTGCTCGATAATGAATTGATCCTTCAACATTTTTGCATTCTTAATACGTGGCTTGAAGTTCAAATACGCCCAATGAAGGCTCGGTACAGGCGAACCATGTAGCTCCATCACCGTCGCTGCGAGGTCCAACATCGCTTGTAATGTCGCATTGATTCGCTCTTCGGGAAAATTAATGGGCTCGTCTGAAGCTGATGTGTATTCTTCGAAGGTGCCCTGGAGTCCTGCAACTGCGTCTAGCGTTGGGCTCGTGGCACTATGCTCCAATTCGGGCCCGAAGGCAAATGCTAGCATAACGTCGAGAGACATAAGCCTCAGATCTGCGGCTGCATTCCAAGGTCGACCAACGGCAATCTTACTCTTGATAGTCCACAAGTTGAGTAGATCAATGGTTTTTTGTAGAACCGCAGGTCCAGCAACCTCGTTGAGATGTGACGGGGTCATCACATCTTGAACAAGTTGTCGCTGTGCTTTCCACTTCGCCCCGGTTTTGAGATGAATGTGGTGGTCCGGTACCAAGCCTGACAACAGATCGCCCAATGCCGGAGATCGATCAAAGTCCTTGCGGAGCATGAGGAGGCTTCGCGCTTCGCGAAAGTCGGAGAGCAAGATCACAGGCATTCCCAATGGCTTAAGGAAGACCTGGGCTATTGGTGACTTGAGCGATTCCACAGTAAAGTTGAAGAAGGTGATGGGGCTTCCATTTGTCCGTTTTATATGGGCCTTTATGGCGGGGATGTCTCCCAAGAATCGACGTGCAGATGAAGAATGATGAGGGATTCCACGTAAAGGTTTGGGAAGTAAAATGTAACGTATGAGATACAAGGTTGTAATAGTAACACCGATAAGAACGATATGGAAATACATTGCTTCGTTGGAGAAACCTGTTCAATTTTCTTTCCAGCGTTTGCGTGAAGGAGTGTCAAAAGTGATGACAGCGTGACCGAGACTAGACTGCATCGTCAACCAAGTGTCCGATGCTGGCCAATCCCGCTAAAGAGATCAAATGACCACAGCCGCCGTTCCGCCGATCTGCAGGGCGAAACGCCCCACGACATGCTACATTGGTATTTTCTCTTATCCAATAATCTTCGACAAAACTTCAAGCATGGTTAAGTTTGTGTGTTCTGATGTAAACAGCTATGAAACTTGCTGATTGGCTGTCTGATGTTCCAAGTCCTGTGTGATATTGTCTCGGGATGCCGGATAGAACATTCAATCCTGATTATCCTATCAATAAAATTCTGCATGAGGCGTAGGTCTTGTAGCATGACAGGGCGGAGTCCTTGTTGTATGCACGAACTGTTAAGCATGTGTAGGCTCCAGGATGGTCTGCATGATGCGGACCCACCTGGATAAATTCAAATCTTGGGCCTTGGCATGCCTTGATGAGCAATGATACAACCCCTGCAGTTGCAATAGATTAGCGTAGCGTATCTATCGTGTCCGTAAGGGGGTGTCACGTAGAGCGTACCTCCCTCGATTGTTCTCATGATTCGTTTGACTGAAACGATGAGCTTCAATGTGATTGATGATAATAATTCTTCGCATTCAATACAAAAAATTCGAAATGGCCTGAAGCATCTCGTCCACCATGAAGGGTACTGGTCATACGATATTTTCGTCGCTCTATCGACTGTCGTCTTCGCCTACTGGATCACCCTGATTTCCTATCGGTGTACGCAATTCTAGTGGACTCATAGGGTGCAAGAACTGACACAAGTTTTAGCACTATTTTCACCGCTCTCAAAGATCCCCGGGCCGTGGCTAGCTGGTAAGTATCGTGCAATACGTCTCATAGCCGCTTTTCTCACCATTCGTAGGAGTGACTTACTATTACGAGGCCTTCTATGAGGTCTGGCTCGGGGGCCAATATTTCAAACGTGTGACTCAGCTTCACAGAAAATATGGTCTGTATCTCCGCATTCGCGAGCTTCACAATGCTAAGGAGATCGCGAAGGCCCAATTGTAAGAATCACTCCAGATGAAGTGCACTGGAATGACCCTAGCTTCATTGATGAGATCTATCCTGGCCCGTCGAGAAAGACCAACAAGCCTCTTTGGTTTGCGGAACGAACAGGAAGTATGTTAGATTTCTTTTGTGGTCATACAGAATGGCCGCTGATTTGGTTGCGTCTCGCTCCTAGCTCCATCCTCGATCGCCTCTATCCCAGATCATAGCCTGCATCGCCGCCGTCGCAACGCCCTCAATGCCTACTTCTCCATCGCCAGTGTACGAAGATTGGAGCCTATCATGAAAACTTTTATGAATAAAATGATCAAGCGTATGGAACAATCAGGCAAGGACGAAGAAGTCGTCCAGATACATCGGCTCTTCAGAGCATGCGCAAGCGATATCATTACCATGTACGCCTTTGGCGAATGCCTTGATTACACGGACAAGCCAGACTACGGAAGCTCTTACTTCCAGGCGACCGATTGGTTCTTCCGTCTCACACACGTTTTCGGCCAGATGCCCGGTCTGGTCAATCGTGTTCAAAGAATGCCCGCATGGCTAATCCGAGTTTTGGCACCCTTTCTGAGTCCTTTGCGATATCGGCAAGATGTAAGCAATCAATTATCTCTCCAAACCTGAGACTATTCTTTTTTTGATATCAGGAATGATACTAACCTTTGACTGTCAGTGGTGGATCAGTAGAGTGCGCGAGATCCGCAATTCCCCAGATCCAGAGCGAGTCAAGACGACAATTTTCGAGGGAATATTCAATAGTTCCCTTCCATCAGAGGAGAAGACGGATACCAGAATGGCAAGCGAAGCGCAGTTGATTGTATTCGCTGGCGAAGGCACGACAGGTAAGGCACGTACAGCACCGTCATCCTCGAATCCATTGAATGTATATGCATGTGAGTAAGAATAGGGCTAACCTGAATGCACCAGCACATTCCTTAACTTGCTGTCTCTACCATCTTCTTGCCAATCCGAACGAGGTGCGCAAGCTGAAAGTGGAGCTCAATACCGCCATTCCTCGCGTAGAGGACCTCTCCGTTGCGCACATCGATAATCTGCCTTACCTTGGTGCAATCATCCAAGAGGCAGTACGGCTTCACCCAGGTGTTATGGCAAGACAGGTCCGTGTTTCACCCGATGTACCCGTCGTGTACGATGATCCGCGTTCGCAAAAGCGGTATGTCGTTCCGCCTGGCACAGTAACGAGCATGTCCCCCCTTGATACACATATGCACCCTGGTGCGTTCGGCGACGATGCGTATGAGTTCCGACCTCAACGCTGGATCGAAGACCCAAAACTGAAAGGAAGTTTTATGGGGTTCTCTCGTGGTGCAAGAAACTGCATTGGCATGACATTGGCGCGCCGAGAGATGGCTATGACTCTGGCCTCTATCTTTCTCAGATACGATGTGTACCAAGGCCAGAAAGGAGCTACGCTGGAGCTTTATGACACTGAACGCACGAGGGACATTGATGCAGATAGTGACTACATCATCCCGGTGCCCAAAATGGGGAGTATGGGGCTACGCGTAAAGATCCGGTCCTGAATCTGGAAGACGCGCTTTTTGCTGAGACGAAGTTTCATTGCAACAATGCGATATACTAAGAAATCGAAACATATTCATTCATTTACACCATTGAAAATTTGAAACCATCGTAAATGCCCCGTTGGTGTTCATTGAGTGCGACACAATCTCCCATCAAGCATGGGTGCCCACTCGTCACTTCCGACAGCCACATTTGCCCAGAAAACGGAATCAGCATCATACTTTACCTTGATTTCTTCCAATTTCTTGTAATTGCTTCCATAGTAGTCCTCTTTCCAGGTCTTGTCCATCACGCTCGCCTCATTAGCATACGAGCCACCACCGGGCGTGACTAGGCGAAACTGATCTTGCCAATCCGATATGATGTCGCGCCTCGATTGCAACTCCTCCCACGAAGCATTATCATCGAGAGATAGTCCAAAGTTCATGTGAAAGAGGGATTCACGCCAAGCGGTAAGTACAGAGTTCGATATGTTCGCGCTATGCGAGACATTGCCGGAAATTATGTTGAAGATGGCCGGATTCCTGTTCGAGATATCACGAATCGTGAAAACTAGCGTCGAAAGCGATGCATTATTTTGGACAAGAGAACGAGGAATCAGGCGACTAGCAACCATGACGTTGACCGTGTATGCTGTGTCGGAGGAGAAGTGTTCGAGATGTGAGAGAAAGTTTGGATGAACCATCGTGGTATTGGTGGTGAGCGGAATGCCCAGTTCAGCCAGAGTTTCAAAGTAAGGCTTGAAACCCGACATGATGTCCTGAACAGTTGCTCCAGGCCATGTAGCGAAGTTCATAGCAAATCCAGTGGGGGTTATTGTTCCGATAGTCTTCAAGCCTGGAATCCTGTTCAGCACTAAGAGATGCTGAAGCCATGCGGTCATAGCGGACCAAAACTTATCAGAGTCGCTGTTGAGAAAGCCGAAAGACCCGCCTGCAACGGGTCCATCGGTGTGAGCCTTGAGCGTAGTGGAGAGGACAACACCGTAGGTTCCACCACCACCGCCACTCAGAGCCCAATACAAGTCCTTGTACGCGTTCAGTGGCGAAGCGGTGACATGTTGGCCATCAGCCGTAACGACCTCAAATTCAAGCACATTATCAGCGCCGAGGCCATATGCAGCTGTCAGCGGGCCATGTCCGCCACCTTGTACCCAGCCGCCGGAGACTCCAACTGTCGGACACGAACCATGTACAACACGCAAGTGTTTCTGGGAAGCAGCATTGACCAGATCGATGCCTTCAACGCCGGCACCTACTCGTATAGCGGGGCCATGGTATTTAACACTTCCATAGTCGAGGAAGGTGATTTCTTTAAGATTGTGCGTCCAGAGGGCCAAGGAACCCTTTCCAGCTGAGCGACCCAAATAGTCGTGTCCAGTGTTCTTTATAGTCAGCCGAATGTTTTTCTCCCGCGCAAACTGAATGCCTGCGATAACAGCATCGGCCTCGGAAACGTTGATTGCATAATGCGCTAGATTCCCCAGAGTACAAGAGCCGGAGCCATTCGTGTTGGCAAATGGTGGAGGGCTGCACGAATTGTTTTGCCAATCGGGAGCCATAACATTCACTGGGTCTTCCAGGCTGAGCAGGTTTTAGTTAGGTATGTCTTCGCCAGTTCCAGCTAGCATGCACTTACTATTGGTTTACTTGCACCCACTGATTGCGCATTGCCTCGCACTCAGACGGATTGAAATTCGGCACATAGCACGACTGAGCCAGTGGAATTGCACGAATCAAGTGTCCTCCAATCGTTTTGTTTAGGGCGCTCCATTCCTCTTCATTTGGCCATTCATCGTCGTAAGGTAGGTAGCGACAGGCGGCTGAGTTTCCCGGCTGCCTCGAAGGAGAAACGCGCGCAGCCACCAGTGCGGTAACAGCAGTATCGAACGACAAGATTATGGAGACTATAGTCCCACTACCGAGAAAGTTTTTCTGATACATTGGTCATCACACCACGATGGGAAGAAATTAGAAGCTGTAGTTTGAGGTTGAGCGAAGCTTGATACTATCTATCCAAAGACCAAGTGTAATATCTAAATGCTTCTATCGATAGGATTCCACTGTGCCAGAAGATTAGATTTGTTAGGGTCAAATTCTTGGCCTGGCATGCTCACGCTATTCACAGTTACATTGGTCAACGGTTGAGTGGCTTCGGACTCCGACTGTGACAAGGAGTGGGGGCCCTCTTTCGAAGTGCTTCTTCGAGACATTGAGATAATCCGCAGCCACCTGTCAGCATGCAATAGCCTTTAACCATTTCGGCTAAGTAAAAGTCTGCATAGTGGCGTAGCCGCTGGAAGAGTAAGCGTACTGCGTGTCCAGTCTAGTTAAATGACTATTACCAGGGTTCCGGAACCGATATAGCGCAGCGTGATTTGAAAAACACAAGCCACGCCCGATACTAGCTTAGCTCGCCACTCTACATGCTAACTTCCTATGAGCCGATAGCACTCGTTTTGAATCCTATTGTTTACTCGAATCTTCGTAAAGGCTGTTTCGTCATGATCACATCTCTGCACCATCGACCAGTCCATTGCACCACCATTGATAAAACAACGATCTCAGCATGGCTTTATGAGGTTTCAGGACCTGCACCCGCCATTATCATGACGCATGGCGTAGGTACACCGCTTGGCACAAATGATCACATTTCAGAAGTAACTAACAAGTCAAGATAGTTCAATTGCATCAAAGATTTCACGCTTCCTGAAGTGGCTGAAGCCTTTCAGTCTCTTGGGTACAATGTACTTCTATACGACTCTAGGAGCGTCGGTGAAAGTGGCGGCGAGCCCAGAAACCTTCTAGATCCCCTTCAAATGGCCGAAGATCTCTCGGGTGAGTGCTCAACATACTCAGAGTATGCTGCCCTCACATCTAACGTGTCTAGACATATACACATACGTGGCAAGCCTTCCGACAGTTGATGCGGAAAGGATCGTCCTTTGGGGAATGTCTTTCGGTGCTGTTGTCACTGCGTGCTGCGCTGCCATTGACAGACGACCCAAGGCTATCGTGATGATCTGTCCAATCTTCAGTTTCGTCAAGCCCGATAGAGCAGACAAAGCCTACGCTATGCTCATCAAAGATCGTGTGTCACAAACTCGGGGCAACGAGGCTTATACATTACCCCCATTTACTCCACGCGGGGATAATCCAATTGGTCTCGGTGGTGGTGGAGGTCCGGGAGGGCTGGAGGCATACAATCTTATGAAGGCCGCGGCTGACCTCGGTATTCCGCATTTCCGCAACCGGATCATGCTTCAGACATATCACAAATTGGCGATGTTTCGGCCCAAGGAGTACATGGACATGATCAAATCTCCAGTACTGATGGTCATCCCAGAGATGGACAATATATCGCCCCCGGAAGAACAGAGGGAGGCTTTCGCCAAGATTCAGAGCCCGAAGAGAGAGTACTTGGGTAAGGGAAAGACCCATCTCAATATTGTCACAGGTGATGGCTCTAAGGAAATGATCTCCCGCACGGACAACTTCATCCAAGACGCCCTAGAAAGCACGCTAGAATAAGACATACAAGACATCAGAAATATTACCAAATGAAACATACCCTATTTCCAAGCACTCTTCGCATGGGTAAATATGGTGATCAATTTTGGAATGCACTAACCTGGTGTATGAAGCCAGTGTCAAACTGAACAGCCCTCTTTCCGACAGTATTTCTTACTGTCACCTGCCGCATTTGATTCCATGTCCGACGGCCTACAAGAAAGCCATTGTGGTACGCCAGAAGTGTCGAAAGTACCACATCTGTGCATGAAGCATAGTTTTGGTTGAATATCAGACCCTGGCCTGTGGGGCGAGGATCTGCAGCGAATATCCCAGCACTGCCGAGGTGACCACACCTTCCCTCTGTTCACTCGCAGAATTCAGGGAAGAACCGTTGCCCAGTCGATTTAGATTAAGTGTGCTTACAGGTTGAATACGTGCCAATGCTTCTTGAATGTTTGTCTCGAGTCCCCGATGGGACAGCCGTTTTTCTACGCCACATGACTGCATCTTCTCTACGGACGTGACTCGAGTTCCGCTCGGACTTCTTCTTTACAACAGAAAAGTCCCCCATTGGAGCGGCTATATAGTGGCGTCCCAGTTCCGGAGCCGAAGGCGTGGTACAACGGAAAGGACCGTTTTGCCTAGACTCACTGATTACAACGCCCAACGGCCTCAGCCGGGGGTCTCGATCAGACTTCGTTTGCCTTGAAAGCAAAGTTCCCTATTGGAGCGGCCGAGAAGAAGCGCCCAAGTCTTGAGCCCGAGTATGTGGTTCTGCGGAAGCGACCGTTTCGACTGGGTTTACGGATTGCAATGCGCGATGGCCTCAGGCAGGCCCACGCAGGTCCGATCCGCACCATTCTGATAGCAACCAATCTCAACCTGCATATTCAGCTTGCAAGGCTCATTAATCAGTAGGATGGGTATAGTCATGGATGGAGCGGGTCTCGTCTAGTGCGTAAGCTTGATAATGGTAACATTACAGTAACCTGTGCCACTCTGTCGCGTCTTCAATAGTGCGATAGAGAGGTATTTGAGAGAATAAGATATCAGAGAGAGACCCTGTGGTCAACATTCAGTAGTTGAGACTTCGCTAGCTTTTGCTAAAGAGAGTAAAAGTTCAAATCTTAGTTTACAAAGCACCTAGAACCTCAACAACTCCTCGTCCCATTCCCAGCCTTTGCGGGCCTTGCTTGCTTCCGAAATGACCAGGATTCCGTACAAACAAGAGCCAGTGGCTATTGTGGGTTTCGCCTGTCGCCTTCCTGGGCATAACGATAGCCCACAGAAACTTTGGGACTTCCTGGAGAAAGGCGGAGTCGCCTCAAACAGGGTACCCAAGACGAGGTTCAACCTCGATGGCCACTACGATGGTTCTCAGAAACCTGGAACGATGCGGCCTAAAGGAGGAATGTTTCTTGAAGACGTTGATCTTGCTGAATTCGATGCTTCGTTTTTTGGGATTGGAGGAACAGAAGCCATTGCTATGGATCCGAACCAACGTCAAATCCTCGAGGTCGTTTTCGAAGCTCTCGAAAATTCAGGTATAACGCTTGAGCAGCTAAGCGGCGCACCTGTCGGTTGCTATGTGGGGTCATACTCATCTGGTGGGCACTCTCTCATTGAAGCTTCGAAGTTCCTTCTATTGGTAGCGAGGAGTGAATCATTGTTTCAAGTTTTGGGTATCATTTTATTGAGCAGTAGCTAACCAGGGTTGTAGATTATGGCGATATGCAGAACCGAGATGCCGAGGATAGACCAGCGAACTTTGCGATCGGCATTGGGCGGAGCATCATGGCGAACCGAATCAACTACTTCTTGAATGCCAAAGGTCCCAGTATCACTGTCGATACAGCATGCTCTGGAAGTTTAGTCTGCCTTGACCTAGCTTGTCGATCCATCCAGGGAGGAGAGATAGACACGGCAATCATCGCTGCCAGTAATCTCTACATCAACCCCGATCATGCTATGGACGTTGGTAGTATTATACAGGCGCATTCTCCTACGGCGCTCTGTCATACATTTGATGTGGACGCCGATGGTTACGTCAAGGCTGAAGCTGTCAGCTGCTTGGTCGTCAAAAGGCTATCAGATGCACTTCGCGATCGTGATCCGGTCAGAGCTATTGTACGAGGAACAGCATCAAACAGGTACTACCATCTCAGACCATATTTATCCTCGAATCACCCCTTGATATTCTATTGGCCTAACCACTCGTAGTAATGGAAGGACTGTCGGCATTGCAAGCCCCAGCTCCGAAGCTCAAGCGTCGGCTATCAGAGCTGCATATGCTAATGCGGGTATTTCCAA
Organism: Lentithecium fluviatile CBS 122367; assembly: GCA_010405425.1. Classification (NCBI taxonomy): domain Eukaryota; kingdom Fungi; phylum Ascomycota; class Dothideomycetes; order Pleosporales; family Lentitheciaceae; genus Lentithecium; species Lentithecium fluviatile. The sequence goes on along the minus strand of MU005591.1, from coordinate 698,129 downwards.
TTTGAATGAGACTGCGTACCTTGAATGCCATGGTACAGGAACGCAGGCTGGTGACCCCACTGAAATCAAAGGCATTGGTTCTGTCTTTGCGCATGCTCGACCCCACAGCCAGCCACTTATCATCGGCTCGGTGAGTACAGTTCCATGATTGCCACGGGTACAGAAATTTCTCAACGACATGTTATCTCGTCGAGAAGCTTATCATGAGGAACCCTCTCTGCAGTAGCTGATTGCTAACATCACCTATTCTATAGACCAAGAGCAACATCGGCCATTCCGAGCCAGCAGCTGGAATTTCTGGGCTTCTCAAAGCGATTATGTCCATGGAGAAGGGAGTTATTCCTGGAAGCCCTACTTTCATTAATCCCAATCCCAAAAGTAAGTATCATCCCGTAGGAACTGAGCCTAAGCGCATTGCCGTGGGACAGTACAGCACTGATTCAATTCTACAGTCGATTTCGCTGGGAACAATGTGAAAGCCATGCGAACAGCAATCCCATGGCCAGATAAAGGCTTCCCCCTTCGTCGTTCTAGCATTAACTCTTTCGGTATGGGCGGATCCAACGCCCACGCAGTCGTTGAGCAACCGAGCATTCCTATGCGTAGTAACTACGTGTGCTCATACAATGCTGCTCAAAGCAGTGATGATTTTTTCAATGATAACGAAGCCGAAAAACCGTATACATTGTTGCTCTCCGCAAACGATGCTACATCGCTCAACACCAGCATCCGGAAACTATGCAAGCATCTCATCAACCCCCGTGTAAAAGCAGCTCTTGCTGACATCGCATTTACACTTTCCGAAAGACGAACTCGGCTCTGGCATCGCGCTTTCATAACCACCAAACGCATCGATCTCGAGGAAAAGGATTTCGTGACGGGTAAGGTGAGCGGGCAGCATCCGAAGATCGCAATGGTCTTCACAGGACAAGGCTCCCAGTGGCCTCAGATGGGCAAAGCCATGGTTGAAGCTTTTCCTTGGACAAGGGTTATCTTGGAAGAGCTCGATCAAACTTTGCAAGCAATGAAAGACCCACCGCAGTGGTCTATTACGTCTGAGTTGGTTGAGCCTCGCACCGTTGAACATATGCGCAAACCTGAGTTTTCTCAAACTTTGGTCACTGCGCTTCAGATATGTCTGCTTGCAGTTCTAGAGCCCTGGGGCGTGAAGCCGTTCAGCGTTGTGGGACATTCATCGGGCGAAATAGCTGCTGCATATGCTGCTGGTTTGCTGAATCGGGCTGGTGCTATTACGGCCGCGTTTTACCGAGGGAAGGCGGCCGAGCAACAGCTTGAAAGGAACGAAGCCGAGACCGACGTCAGTATGCTAGCTGTCGGCTTGAGCGCTGATACGGTAACGCCTTACCTCGAGCACCATTCCGGCAGCGCTTGGATTGCATGCTTCAACAGCCCGGATAGTGTCACCATATCCGGTAAATCCTCCGCTCTCAAAATCATCGGCGATGAAATCGTTGCCAAAGGTCACTTCGCCAGGCCACTTCTCGTCAATTTAGCTTATCATTCGCCAATGATGAATGAGATCGGCAAAGAGTATCTCCGATTACTGTTGGCGGACGATGCATTCCGGCCACAGGATGCGCCATCACACGTTACTCTGTTCTCATCAACGACCGCCGAAAAGAAAGAAACTCCGACTGACGCGCTGTTCTGGAAGAAGAACCTCCTGTCACCGGTTCGCTTTGACGAAGCCCTCCAGGAGTTGATATCAAAGGAGTCGCCGACCGTACTCATTGAAGTAGGGCCATCGGGAGCCTTGGCAGGCCCTATCGCGAAGATTCTTCAGGCTCGTTCTTCTAGTGAGAACACCTTATACCTTTCCTCTTGGGCGCGCAATTCCAATCCGGTGAAGTCTATCCTTGACGTTGCAGGCCATATGTTCGTTCTGGGCATGCCTATTGATATGTCTCGAGTCAACAACTACAACAAGCAAGCTGGGCGAACCATTGTGGACTTACCCAATTATTCTTGGAACCACTCCATCAAGTATTGGCACGAGAATGCAGCAAGCAAAGACTGGCGCTTTAAGGAGTTCATCACACATGAGCTTCTAGGAAGTAAGATACCCGGAGCTCTTTGGTCGACACCCACATGGCGCAAGCACTTGAATCTCGCAGACGTACCATGGCTGCGTGATCACATCGTCGGACCCGACGTTCTGATGCCTGGAGCGGGCTACGCGACTATCGCACTTGAGGCCATGTATCAAATGCACTGCGCCCTCAACCCCGAAAGCAACGTCCGCCCGAACGACCTCGCTTACCGGTTTCGAAATGTTCGTTTTAATCGGGCGATGGTGGCGGAGGAAGACAAACCCAGCACTATCACTTTGAGCCTTACCAGATCCCATGGCAATAAATATTGGTATGAGTTTCGAGTTCAAACGGTCGCAGAAGACGTTGTCTACGAGCATTGTGTGGGTTTGATTCGCATTCAACCCCCAATCGACGACGAAACTCTTGGCGAAGCAGACCGTTTACCATTAAGACATGCGCAATCTCCGGATTTATGGTACAAAGCCCAACGCGAGGTGGGCATGGACTTCGGACCAGAATTTCAAAAGATTGAGAGCATTGAGTCCGTGCGGGGACAACGTACCTGCCGCTCCGTCCTCTCGTTACAACCGCCCGCCTCAAAGTGGGAACCAGCAACATATTACCCGGTCCACCCGACAGTCCTCGATGCCTGTCTCCAAACAGTGCACCCCGCCAATGTAAGCGGTGAGCGCAGTGGATTCCAAGACGTCATGATCCCCTCCCTTATCGAGGATATGGTGATCAACAAAATGTCTCGTAATATACCCACGGGAATATCATTGGCAGAATCGGTCTACACGGGACGCGGGAGAAAGGACGCAGCCAAAAGCTGGGGTGCCAACATCAGTGTTCATGACCCAGAAGACGGCAGACTTTTGGTGCGAATACAAGGATTGAACTATATCAAGCTGGACGTAGACCAACCTCCCGATCCCCACGTATTTCTTAGTTCTACTTGGAAGCCGGACATCACATTCTGGACGGAGTCCCAGCGATCACCCTTATTACCCGTCCAGACGGATGGGGCGACTCAAATTGTATCCGCAATTGATCTCATCTGCCATAAAACCCCGAAGCTCAAGGTTGTAGAGATCAATCTGATCGATGCCGACGCAACTAGCCTTTGGTTTCAGGACACCAGTAATCAGGCGCGAGCAGCTTACGAAAATTATGACTTCCTTTCGGCCGATCCAAAAGTCCTGATAGCCATGCAGGAGTTGCACGCCTCGAGGAGAAATGCCTCATTCCATCTAATGAGCGATGTTCAAAGCTCTCCCTCAGCGTTGTTGAATGGAATGTATGACTTGGCCATTGTGAAGGCATCAAGTATATCGGATAACCGCGTAAAAAGCATAATCCGAGACTTGGGTTCACTGCTTGAACCCCATGCTTTTGTCCTTCTTACACTAGAGGGTGGCATTCCAAATAATGGAATCCTGCCCAGTACTCCGAATGGTCGCTATCAAAATGGAACCGCGGATAGCCACGCGGTTCTGAGTCTGGACGATCATGGCAATCCAGACTCAGAAGCACCAGGTCTTTCCAATGGTGTGGTTGCTAAAGAACAGTTACCGACACGACCATACCTCAGCCCGAATCAGGAAATAACCATACAACTTGACGCTAAATCTCTCCTGATGAGAAACAATGCGCTTTCCAGAATCCATACTATCGATGCCTTGAAGAGCTTAGAGATGGTTCACCTTGATTCCAACCCCTCTCCCAGCTCAGAAGTTCTGAGAGACAAGATGGAACGGTCAGGATGGTCGGTCCGCAATACACTATTGGATCAGTTTGATACCGAGGCAGCGATTTCGACATTGCTGTTCGTTGACGACGTATCCAGCCCGATGCTTACCCGCATCACCAAGTCACAGTGGCAATCCTTCAAAAAGCTCGTCTGCGCCGGGAAGCCGCTCATCTGGGTGACTGTGAATGCACAAACTTCGGAAATCACCGATCCCAACCACTCCTTGATTAAGGGATTGTTCAGAACAATACGTCGTGAGCTTCCAGATGCACAGCTGACAACTCTTGACATCGAATCTGAGAAGAGCTTGAACGCAGGCCGTGCTATTGAGCAGGTGCTGCAAAGACTGGAAAGTGAGGCTGGGGTGGAGCCAGAATACCTGGAGCGAGACGGACTTCTACACATCGAGCGACTCATGCCGGACACAGCTATGAACAACTTCAAAGCTGCAGAGCATGGATACGGATTGGAACCAATTGTCAAAGGATTCTATGACGAGGGACCACAGGTCCAACTACGAGCATCCAGAGTAGGTACATTGGAAAGCTTGACATGGTGTGAAACAGGTACTACGGAGATTTCACTAGAGCCTAAAACGGTCGAGATTGAAGTGATGTCCGTGGGTGTTAACTTCAAGGTATGTCTACCTATCCCCTGGCTTTCTCCGCATTCTTCGTGGAGTTCTCGAAGGCCAATGAACTTACTTCCTTGTGTCTCTTAGGATGTCGCTATTACAATGGGACTAGTGCCAGACAACGAGTACATGTTAGGATGCGAATGTGCAGGATACGTTACCCGCGTTGCACCCGGTGTAACTCAATTTAGAGTCGGAGACCGCGTCATTTCGCAGAAGGGTGGCGCGTATGCGAACCGGATTAAATGTCCCATAGAACGTGTGCACACCATTCCAGACCGGATGAGCTTTGAAGATGCAGCGAGCATTCCTTTGGTGTATCTCACATCAATATATGCGCTTTACCACCTTGCAGGTTTAAGGGAAGGTCAGGTAAGTGCAAGGTTGTCTTATTCCTGGTAGGACGTACTAAATATTGTGCAGACGGTCCTCATCCATTCTGGAGCCGGTGGCGTGGGGATTGCAGCAATCCAGCTCGCACAGCACAAGAAAGCGGACGTGAGTATGTTCTATTGAAAGCACCCGAGACAGTGTCGATGTCATTTTACCATCCGATGACTGGGGCTAATGGAAGAATTACAGATCTATGTGACCGTTGGTACCGACGAAAAACGCGAATTCCTTGCGAAAAACTTTAACATACCCTTCACTCACATGAGTAATTCACGCGATGCAAGCTTCGCAAAGGATATTCGGCGCCTCACGAACAATCGAGGAGTTGATGTAGTCCTCAATTCGTTGACCGGCGAGCTTTTGGACGAGTCATGGAGGATTCTTGCTGATGGCGGGGTAATGGTTGAGATCGGCAAAAGAGATATCGTAGACCGAAATTTCCTGTCAATGGAACCATTTGACAGGAACTGCTCATTCAGAGCCATAGATTTGTCCTACACTCAAGAAATTTCCGACGATTTGATAAAGAGGTACGTCCTTGCGCGGTAGTCTATAGCTTCCGATCCAGAATGTTATAGTCCGCGGCGCTCGAAGGTCTCTTCCGGAAGATTTGCTAACCTTCTCTAAGCTTACTGGATGAAATTTTTTCCCTCTTGGAGCGCGGTCGCATCAAACCGATTGAACCCATAAGAAGCTTCGGATTCGATCAGGTCATTCCTGCTTTGACGGTTATGAAGCGCGGACAGCACATTGGGAAGATTGTCATCACGAACAACGGCCAAAAGGATTTGCAGATTCCCATCAAGCCGGCTATTCGTCGACTTGAACTACGTGAAGACGTTGTGTATATCATAGTTGGTGGTCTCAAAGGTCTCTGTGGAAGTGTTGCAGTGCACATGGCATTGCATGGCGCCCGTCATTTGGTGGTTCTAAGTCGGAGCGGACTGGAAGATGAGGCGTCCGCTCGAATCATCGAAGACTGTGCAGCATACCAATGCGAGGTGCAAGAAGCAAAGGGTGATGTTGGAGATATGGACTTTGTCCGGCACATTTTCCAGTCTCAACGACCCCGCAAGATAGCGGGCATCATACAAGGAGCCATGGTCTTGAAAGTAGGTTGCGATCGGAGTGCATCTACATACGAACTGTTAGCTTACAAGCACGACGTAGGACTGTCCATTCGAGATGATGTCACACGATGATTTTCAGGCTGTCATACATGCCAAAACCACCGGTACCTGGAACCTTCACCGGGCGGCCCAAGAAGAGCGCGACGGCCGACTCGACTTCTTCACTATGCTATCTAGCATCTCCGGTGTGGTGGGTAACAAAGGCCAAGCAAACTACTCTTCTGCAAACACGTTTCTCGATGCATTTGCTCACTACCGACGTTCACTGAGTTTGCGTGCCAATACAGTGGACCTCGGCGCAATCGAAGACGTCGGCTACATTGCAGAACAACACAACGCCGTATTACCAGCGCGACTTGATAGGCGCGAATGGACGCCCATCAATGAGAAGATGCTTCGAAAGATTATCAACTACTCCATCTTTCAACGAGACGACCGTCAGCCGCTCAACCACAGCAGCGGTGCACAGCTCATTACTGGATTTGCTTACCCTCTTCCTGAGACCTCTGATCTAGCTAGAGATCCTCGCTTCGCATACCTCTTGAACAGTGTTGGCAAAGGTGATGGTGGCCCAGTCGACAGCAATGCCGGAACAAGAGCCGATCAAGACATCAAAGCATTTCGCGCGATGGTTGCCTCAGGACATGAGACCACCGCATTAGTCAAAGCGGCTTTGGATCTACTGCATATTCAAGTGACGAGGCTCCTACAACTCGACACTGAAGTGGAGCCGAGCCGACCGCTGATGACATATGGTCTTGACTCGTTGTCCGCCGTTGAACTGCGTGGCTGGGTTCGACAGCAGCTTGGAGCTGAGCTAAGCACATTGGATATTACGAATGCGAGCTCTTTGACTGCTTTGAGCGAGAAGTTGGTGTCGAAATTGCAGCCAACTCCCGAACCAAAGAACTAAGGTTGTATGCGCGGCCTGGTGGGAGATACTGGGAAATGATTTGGGACTAGTGGCTTCATAGGCTATTATGAATTGGCTCCGGGAGTATTTTTGATGCTGATTATGAGACGCTCTAGAACCCTGGCTTATGTCGAACCTGCATCCGATTTAGACTGGGTTGATATCGCTTGCACTAACGTCATGAAGGAAGGACATCATGAAAGGAGGAATTTGATAGGAACGGTGCCAATTGTACGTCCCGACTCTCTGAAATTGTTTCTTATGATCCTAGTTCTTGGACTTGCGGAAGACGATAATCGTCATGGGAAGAAAGCCCCCCCACTTGATGCTAGAATGATTGCTCGGTCTACCCTCCAGATAGCTCCAAGCCGTTCTTCTCGGGCCAAGCCGTGAAAGCCCGTACTCATTCATCGGACCGTATATCAAGCAACTCACCCAGCATCAGAGATGGGAACAATCAATCAGTTTATTAATCAGTCCACGGATTTTCTAATTTTCATTAGTTTAATTAATTAACCTTTAGCCTATATAAATATAGTTACATTAAGTTTTACCTATAAGTTTAATAAATCTAATTAATTTAGTAATTTCAGGCCTATTCTAAGGCGTTTTAAGACTAGCTTTAAGACTATATAAATTATATAAAATATTTATATAATTTTTTTAACATTTTATAGAAGCTATATTTTAATTAGATAATATTATTATAATTCTATACTAAGAATATTAAGGCTTCGTCTTATAGAAAACTTAATATTATTAAGTTATACTAGAACTATTAGAATCCTAGCCCTAATAATACGCAATACTAGGTAATATAGTTCTAAATTTTTTAAAAATACTAGAGGCACTTAGCGCTCTAGAGCTTCTAGAGCTTCTAGAATTATACTAGTATATATAAACTAATAAAGGCCTCTATATTACTTTTAATTTACTTTAAGTTAATAACGTAGTTTATAAACAATTCGTCTAACCTAAGCAATCTGTTTAACCTACTAAAATTAGCCTAATACTAGACTAATACTATAATGTCGCTATAACGTAACGTATAGCGAACTTATACTAAAGGAATATTGTAGCTTACTATCTAGGCTATAATTAAAGATTATAATAAGAGCGAAAGACGCGTTATTATAGCCTTCAGCGTTCTCTAAAGCACTCTCTAAGATTAACGTAATAGAGCCCTCTCTTAACACGATTATAAACCTAAATTAAAGAAACTAGATAAGCTAGAGGAGGAAGCGCTAGTCTAATAGATACTTAATCTTAATTAATAAAGGATAGGCGCTATAAAGGCTATAGTACAAGATATAGCTAATAATCTACTTATAAAGCGTAGTAGAGAGCCTATTAGTAAGTACTAGATAGATAACTTTAAGACGCGTACGTCTAAGATTAAGCTTTAAAGGAGCTATCTCTATAATTACTAGTAAGCCCTTAATAAAGATCTACGCGTTATAACGCCCTAGTTTAAGCTAGTTATAAATATAAAGATAAAGCATAGTATTATAGATAAAAATATATATAACTTTAATAAAATAGGCTTTATAATAAGGGTTATCTATAGCTATATAGTCTTTATAGGCTCTAAGAAGCGCAGCGTAGAGAGAATATAACTAGAGAACTATAGGTAGGTTATAAATATCTAGAAAGTTAATATAAAAGAATAGGCTATTCTACCCTTTTTTATCTTCTCTAGTAAGGTTCTTATTACCTTCTAGTTCTATAATCTACCTTAGGACTAGGTTATTAAGGTTAGTTCTAATAGCTAAACGTTAAATAAGCTTAGTCTTACCTAGTTAAAGCACTTTAATACCTATATAAAGGCGCGTAGTATAGGTATATACTAGATACTAATTATAGATAGCTATAAGAGCTATAACTTATATAATTTTTATAAATACTATAAAGATAAGAAGATTATTATTCTATATATACCTACTTATTTATCGCATCTGCTATAGCTACTTAATATAGGTTATTTTTTACCTTTAAAGCAGGTATATAGAGATAAGATTAGTAGCTTAATATAGTATAGCACTAAGTAGATTAAGAAGGAGGCCTTTCTACTAGCCTTTAAAGTAGCTTTTAAAAAGATAATATCGCGTGCTCTAAGGTGAAACAATTCGTCTATTTACTATTTAAAGCTCGCGGCGAGCAAGGGCTATATATAGAGGCTAAGGAGCTGCTAAGACGCTGCGCGTATTAAATCTCTAACACGTATAATCTCTTAGAGGCTTAGGGTTCGCTTACTTAGCTAAGTTCTTACGCTATGTTCTCTTTATAGGGCTTCTACGTAATACACTCCCTAGCTCTAAGAGAGTTACTATGCTTAAGTAGAGCTATTAATCTATAAAGGGCTAGCGCTAAAAACTACCTATATTACTAGTGCTTGCCTACCCTAATAAGCACCCCCTAGAGGGTAGGAATGTTACGAGCTTAGGCTTCGCCTGTGCTTTAGTAGAATAGGGGTAAGCTTGCTTATATAGATAAGCGGCAACACCTTTAATCTAGCCTCCTCTCCCTTATAAATATATATATTATTATTAACGCTTATTAAAGTTCTACTCTAAGGCTAGTCTATAATATTATATATTTACCTTCTAAACCCGCAGCAGCTATATAAGCGCTAGAGATAGTAGGCAGCGATTAGAATAATAGCCTAACTAAAACTTCCTAAATAGAACAGATACTTTAATAGCTGTAAGATATAACTAAGGAGCGCTAGCGCTAGCAGGCTAAAATAGCTATAATACAAGTCTAAAATAAGTCTATTACGTAGATACTTAAACGCCTAGACACGCGCAAAATAACCCTAACATTTACCTAGACTATAGTTACCCTAAACCTGTTCTAATACTAGATAGACGTAACTAGCTATAACCTTAAGGGCTACACGCGCGCGGACACTAGACTTGCCCTCCCTATAATAGATATACTAACGTACTTCTAATCTACTAAACCCTTTTTCTATAACCCCTATAATAGTTATAATATAACCTAATATAAGGCCTATACTATAATATAACGCTGTAAGCTACTTCCTATAGGCTCTTTCTTTAATAGTAATAAGGATTTATTCCCCGCCTAGAGAATTACTATAGAATATAAACTACGCGTAAACGCTAAGTTTATTAGAGATAATAAGAACTAGTTTATCTATATTTAGGAAAACTTTAACACTCGCGTGTAAAAGAAGGTAGTACTATACTATTAATAAGGCGCACTTAACGTATAGTTACTAGTAAAATTCCTAATATATATAAAATTCTATTATAGTAACGCTTATGCGAAGAAATAGGCCTAGGTTAAGCTTAAGTTAATTTAATAATAGAAGAATAAGTCCTTCTTAGACTTCTTTATCTGCTTTAAGACGCTGCTAGCTTAGAGTAAAGAAATAGTATAAGATAATAAATAAAAGCTAGGATAACTACGCTGTGCCCTTAATAAAAGAATACGTAATATTACCCTAAACTAAGGTGTCTTCTATATAAGCTACGCTGCAGCTGTTACAGCCTATAAGGATATTATAGTAGATATTAAAATAACCTCTCTAGAGAATAACCTTTGCGGCTACGTAGCCTAGCCGCCTATACTAAAACTAGACTATAATAGAGACGTAGTAATAGCAGCGCTTAGAGTATAAACTCTATAATAAGACTAGTCTAGAACCCTATAGCAGGTAAATTAAATACTAGATAATATTTTTAAGTACTATCGCGAAAAAGGGTTATGTACATGCTATAGAGAAGAGGGATATATAGTATAAAAATATATAAACGCGGTATCTATATATATAGTAGTTATAGTAGCAGCTTTAAGTATTATAAAAGAAGAAAAGGCTTAGATAAGAAAAGAATAGCCTCTATTCTACTGCATAAGTAGAGGCAGAGTAGAAATACTAAGATAGAGAAGTAATAAGAAAAGAATAGTAGTAGTAAAGTAGTAGATATACTAGAAAGTATAAATAGACTCGCCTTTTAGGTCTTTATATTTCTTAATAATGTCCTCTACGTTAACGCGCTTATTAACTTAGGGTGCTAGTACTTTAGCGCTATAAATAAGGTAGTAGCAAGATAGATAAATATAGAGGTTATTAATATTCCTCTACGCCGCCTTAAGCAGGCCGCGGGGCTTACTAGTAAAATATTAATTAGCTAAATATCTCTAATAAACTATAATATTAATAGCTAAAGAACGCGTATTATAGGATATATTATTCTAGGACTTAACTATAACCTTATTCTAGGCTTACTATAGCTATCCTATTTTAGGGTTATATTAGACGCAGAGTAAGAAATACTTATAGTATAATAGGTAGGGAACTTAATTATAATAAGTGCCTAAGGAGCCTAGCTAGAGTATAGCTAACTACTTAGAGTGCCTAAAATAGTATTCTTTTTTATACTTATAAGAGAGAAGTAAAGCTAGAAAAAAGACGCCTTTCTTACTAACTTACGTAAGATTACTTAAGTTATAGCTATAATAATTCTACTAAATAATTAGAGTAGGATTAAACTTACTAAGAATAGAAAAAGACTTCTAAAAGAACTAGAGCTATAGTAGGACCTCTTTAATAAAATAAAAGCCTTAGGGCTCCCCCCCTATTAGGGCCGTATAAACTACTACGTTAAGCTTAAGCGTAGCCTAAATAGCTTCCTACTAGAAGCGCTATAGGGCCCTTTATACAGTATGCTAAGAGAATAACTTATTAAACTAAGAAAATAGCTAATAAGCCTACTAGATAAGGAATAAATTAGAGCTAGCTTCTTCTTAGTAGGGGCACTAGTACTAATAGTAAGAAAGCTAAGAGGTAGTTAGCGCCTCTACGTAGACTACTGCAGTCTAAACATACTTATAGAGTTAAACTAGTATCTTCTTCTATTAATTAAGGAAATACTATAAATTCTCTCTAACGCTAAGTAGTTTATAAAATTAGATATTAGAGCAGCCTTTTATAAGCTATAAATTATAGAAGGAGATAAGGTATTAACTACGTTTTAAACCTAATTTAGGCTCTTTAAATAGCTAGTATGCCTATTTAGGCTTACGAGAGCGCCTGCTACCTTCTCGCGCTATATTAACTTAGCTATAAAAGAGACTCTTAGCTACTTCTCTATAGCCTATATAGATAATATACTTATCTACTTACATAGAGATAAAAATAACTATATAGCTAAAGTAAAACAGGCTCTTACCCTCCTAAGCGAGGTAGGCCTAAACCTAGACCTACAAAAATGTCGCTTTGCTATAAAGGAGGTAAAGTACCTAGGGTATATTATATAGGTAGGGGTAGCAGTTTAACTAGACCCTAAGAAAATTTAGGCTATATAGGAATAAGAGGCCCTAATATTAGTAAAAGAGGTTTAAAGCTTTATAGAATTTAGTAACTTTTATTAGGACTTTATTTTAAGCTTTTCTAGCATAGCAGGCCTGCTCTATAACCTTACTAAGAAGGGCACACTATTCTAATAGAGTAGAGAAGAAAATAACTTATTTAAGAAAATAAAAGGCCTATTTATTATAGGACTAGCACTAGTACTATAAGACTTAGATTAGAATATAATAGTAGAAGCTAACTGCTTAGGTAGAGCTATAGGGGGTTACCTATTATAGAGAGTAAATAGCATCTAGTATTTAGTTACCTACTATTTCGCAGCTCTATTACCTGCTAAACGTAACTATACTATTTATAATAAGAAGCTACTAGTAGTAGTATAATACCTTATAGTATAGTTATCTAAACTCTAAGGCGTAGTAAAACTATTTAAGATCTTTACTAACTATAAAAACTTAGAGTACTTTACGCGCATCTAAGTACTAAGCGAATAGTAATATAGGTAGGCTAAGATAATATTACGCTTTAACTACTACTTACAGTATCGCTCTAGAAGACTCGCGGCCTAACTAGATATACTTAGCTAATATAAATAGGACCTAAAGAACGTATAACTGCAGGTAGGCGTACTTATATAACTAAGGTTAGTCTAAGTTACTCTTGCAAGCATAGCTCTAAGGACTATACTAACTCTAGGAGGGCACTAGCTCTTCGCTAACGCATATATATAGACACTCTAGAATAAAGCTGTGCAAATAGACTTATAGTATATAATTTAGCTATAAGTAGTATAAAGAGAGAATTATAAATTTCTCCTTATAGTAGAGACACTATAATAGATTAGGGACTATTTAATTAGCGTATACGGCACCTTACTATAGTAAGGCGTTATATAGCTGCCCTTATAGAAGCTGCTTACTACTATAGTAATCTAGAGAGCATATAAGTTAGGCCTAGTAGGACATCTAGGGAAAAATACTACGTTTTAGCTAATCTACTAGGGCTACTATTAGGATAGAATATTCTTAGACGTCTTAAGATATATGTAAAACTGCTACTATTACGGCGTATATATATCTAAAAAAAAAGAGATAAGGCTTACTCTAACCCCTTCTAATTATAGATTAGTACTAGTTAATAATTTTTATAAACTTTATAGTAGACCTGCTTGCGGCGAAGAACGCTACTCTATAATACCTACTTATTATTATAGACTAGCTCTCTAAATACGTTTAGCTAAAAGCTATAATATTAATAGAGGCTAAATATTATATAAAGGTGTTTTAAGACGTCTAGTAGCGCTTTTAGAGGTTCCCTACTAGTATAGTAACTAATTAAGAGTTAGACTAGCTTAGCGCCTTCTAGATAACGCTATGTAAACTAGTAGGCATTAACTCCTTTTAACTTTATACTACGCCTAGACTAATAGAGGAATAAAGTAAGCTAACTAAGAGGTGTAGGTAGTCCTCTACGTAATAGTATACTTTAAGTAGATAGACTAGCTAGAATGCTTACTAGTATGCTAACTTTATCTAAATAATTAAGACTTTAGCGTTACTAGAGCTAGCCTAAACCTACTACTAAATAGATATAATATAGACTTACTATAACTTACTAAAGTGCCTAATATATCTACTAAGATACTATAAAGCTAAGCTGTATACTTTCTTAACTACCTAAAGAGAGAGAGCGAGCTAGCCTAGGCGGCTATTACGTTTATATAGTAAAGATAATAAGAGTCTATAAATAGAAGCTATCGCCTAGCAGAATGATTTTAGGTTAGTAATATAGTATAGTTTTCTATATAAAATATAAAAATAAGCTAGCTAAGCTATAAACTTAACTAGCTATATATTAAGTATATAGTAACTATAGTACTAACACTACTTATAGTTACTCTAGACCTTCTAGAAAACCTTTATAAGACTATTTATATTAACCTAGTAGAATAAGCAGTAGATAATCTCCTCCTAAGCTAGACTCTTAAAGATACTAGACTAGGCCTAGCACTTATACTATAGGAAGAAGACCCTACGCTCTATAAATAGAAAGTAGAAGATATTCTACGTGTTAAGAACGTAAGAGAAAGAAAAAAGTAGTAAGTGCTAGTAAAATAGGCAGGCTAAATATAACTAAGTTAGTATCTACTTAAAGACTTTATAAACACTAAAGCGCTATAAAAGTTTAAGAATAAATAGGGTAGCGCAATATACTATAATAAATAGCTATAAAGAAAATAAGGCTAGAGCGGTAAATAAGTATTAAAATACTACTATAGAAGTAGCTAAAAAAGGATAGCTAGCTGCCTATAAAACTTCCTAAAGGATATACTATCTTACTAGATTTCTACTAAAAACTTATATCTAAAGGCTACTTACCTTACTACTACTCTATATTATAATACTTATTCTTATTCTCTATCTTATAGTAGATACCTCTATAACGCAGGCTACTACTCCTATAATAAGGAGTATTACCTCTACCCTAAGTATAACGCAGATTCTCCGCTAGGCGCCTAAATTAACCCTAATAAAGGCTGCTATTGTAATTGCTACGCCTATAGCGCAAAGCAGATATAGAGAAGCTATAGTAATTATTAAGCTCTAAATAAGAGTTAGAAGCGCGAGCGCTAAGCGGTAACATACTATTATACTTATAATAAGAATAGGCGGGCTAGAAAAAGGGGTTATTAAAGCGGGGCTAAACTAAAGGTAAGGAAGGAACTAGTAGGGCGTAAGGAGGGGAGTTCTAGCGACTAACTAGCGTGTATAGGCTATCCTAAATAAGAATTAGTTATAATACCTAAGGCTTCCTAGCATTCTAGAAGTAAACTTATATAAATCTTAGTATTAGTTTAGGTAAGATTATTAAAATAATAATTATTCTTATAGCGGTCTAGATTCTACTAGGCTTAAACCTAGTTGAAGGCTATAGTAGTCGCCTAGGTAAGAGCGTAGACTTTATTATTATAGTAACCTAAGGTAGTAGTAGTAAAGTTTAGAAAAGTAAGGGCGTTTAAGGGGGGACTAAAAGTAGTAAAGTTAGCACTAAAATAATAATATCTAGCTAACGTCTAGACCCTCTAACCTTAAATACCCTTAGCCTAGGTAGTTATAAGGAGCTGCTTAAAGTTATGCTAAAGAGTATAGAATTTAGATATAAACTAAGAATAGGTGCCTAAGGTAGGCCTAGCTAGATTCTTTCTATAAGTGCTAACTTAGAAAATATAAATATTACTATAGTAATAACTCTACTTATAATACTACACTTAAGCTTAAAGAGTAGCGCGTAGATTAAGGTTGCTTACTAGAAGCTTATTATTATATTAGTAGCGCTTGCGGGTCTTATTATAGCGCTTATAGAAGTTACTAAAGCTAGGCTTATAACTATATAGAATTAGTATAGGTCCTAGATAAATACTAAAAATAAAGATAAGTAAAGTAACCTACTTAACTATACTAAACTTAGTTAGATAAGTAATATAATAGGTATAGATATAATCTAGGTCCTTTATAACCTAGTAATCTAACTTCTTAGAGTTGCCTTTAATAGTAAAAGCTTCCTAGCAGCGTTGCCTTAGTTTTAAGGAGGGCTATAAAGATAAGTAAGTAAGTAGGTAATAAAAAAGACGCGTAAATATATAGGATTACAGCGGGAGGATAGGAAGTCTTAATAAGAAGAGTAGCTAGAATTATTACTACTACTAGTATCTAAGGCGCTACTAAGGATATAACTAGATCTACTAAAGCTCTAGCTAGCTAGACTAGAGTAGGTAGAAGCTATAGTAAGAGGTAAGACTAGAAAGAGAGTAAGAGAGCCTAAAATAAGATAGGAAGAAGGGGCTAAGAATAAGGTCTACGTTAAAAAGAAAGAAAAAAGCTAAGTAAGAAAGAAGAAGTTAAGGAATTAAGAAAGAATAATACTACTTAATATAAAACTTCTATAAATAGTAAAGGAAGGCGTTACGTTACTAAGATAAACGTAATATATAATAATAATAAACGTAAACTGTACTATTCTAGGTTACTAGGCTATAAAAGTAAAGGTAACTACTTATATATCTAAGAATAATATAGGCCTAAGATAGGGCCGCACTAGCTCTAGTAAGTAACGGCCTTTACTATAGAGAAGGTAAAAGTAAAGGTAACTACTTATATATCTAAGAATAATATAGGCCTAAGATAGGCCTACACTAGCCCTAGCAAGTAACAGCCTTTACTATAGAGAAGGTAAAAGTAAAGGTAATTACTTATACATCTAAGAATAATATATGCCTAAGATAGGGCCGTACTAGCCCTAGTAAGTAACAGCCTTTACTATAGAGGAGGTAAAAGTAAAGGTAATTACTTACATACGTAAGAAATATATAGGCCTAAGATAAGGTTATACTAACTTAAACTAGCATTAATAAAACTAATAGCAGAGCGCGATACGCGCACATACCATCTAAAAA
>MU005591.1:663447-681364 GCA_010405425.1 Lentithecium fluviatile CBS 122367 | reverse complement strand
AAAAAAAGAGGAGATAGCGAAGAGGGTATGTTACGAGCCTAGGCTTCGCCTGTGCTTTAGTAGAATAGGGGTAAGCTCGCTTATATAGATAAGCGGCAACACCTTTAATCTAGCCTCCTCTCCCTTATAAATACACATATTATTATTAACGCTTATTAAAGTTTCACTCTAAGGCCAGTCCATAACAAGGAAGTAGATTAATAAAATAAGTAATTAGATAAAAAGTAATAAATATAAAAGAAATAGGCTTCTATAAAACGTTAAGTAGCTAGCTAGTCTTCCTTATACGCGTAAATAGGGCTACTAAAAATAAAGGTTATTCTACCTAGAAAGATGCTGCTAGTCTAGCTAGTACTAATCTACCCTCTATTAGTAATAAGTATGCTACTCTATCTAGAATACTTACGCTACTAGAGCGCCCCTCTAATCTATATTATTCTTATAAAGCTTATACTAAAATAGATTCTAGCTATATAGAGTTTAATACCTAACTCTTCTTCTTAAGAGCCTTATGTATATTCTTCTAATACTTAATATCTAGTCTCTTTCTAATTTTATTAATTTTATTAGCTATTAATATAGAGCGTAGCTTCTAGGATAACAACCTAGTAAGTATATACTTAAGCTAGACGTAGTTAACTAGCCTCTAGAAGTATTAAAAGCTTATGCGGTAAAGGTAGAAGTACTACCTACTTATCTTATTAGTTCTACTACTAAGCGTAGCGTATATACCCTAGCTAATCTTCTTTATATATAATAGCTAAGAGAACTACTTAGTATATTAATTAATTATAAGAGTATTAGTAGCGCTAGGGCGCGTAAGAGTTTTAAGCTTACGCTTTACCTAGTTTAGATGATATTTTACTACTACGCGTAGGAAGTCTCTAATAAGAAGTATTCTCTTAATTTTATTAAGATTAACGCTCTTAGTATTAGTATACGCCTTATTTTAGTTAAGTAGCTATCTATCTAGTATACTAACCTCTCTATAAGTTAGGTAAACCTACTTCTTTTAATTCTTCTTACTTAGGTAAAGGTTCTTTTTAAGAGCCTTAAGTAGATTATAAAGTAACTGCTCTTCTATCTATATTCTAGTAAGCTTTATTAGGTAGAAATCTACTATAGCGTATACTAGGTTCTATATTACCTAGAGCTTAGTATTTAGCTATTTATAGATTAACAGCTTAATTTAATATACCTAGAGAGCATTTATAGTAGTAGTAGTAAGATTTAGCACTTTAGGT
Organism: Lentithecium fluviatile CBS 122367; assembly: GCA_010405425.1. NCBI lineage: Eukaryota > Fungi > Ascomycota > Dothideomycetes > Pleosporales > Lentitheciaceae > Lentithecium > Lentithecium fluviatile. Next base: position 680,120 of record MU005591.1, on the reverse strand, counting down.
AGTATACTTAGAGAGTTAATAGGTGCTAGTAGCTCTAGATTAATTTAATTCTATATATAGTAAGCTTTAGCATAGTATTTAAGCTACTTATACTATAGTAGAAAGGTAAGATAGCTGGTTAGTTAGGCGCTTATAATAACTATTAAGTAGCTTATAGGTAGTTATTCTGTATTAGTAGTAAGAGTAATAGTAAGGGCTTACTATAGATATATAAAGTAAGAGGGAAAGTAGAGAAATAGATAATAATAAGCGCGCTTAGCTTTAATTAGTACGCAGAGAGAGATGCGTAAACTAGCCTTATAACTATTATATACTCTAAGGTAAAATAATCTATCTATTTACTATTTAAAGCTTACAGTAAGTAAGGGCTATATATAGAGGCTAAGAAGCTGCTAAGACGCTGCGCGTATTAAATCTCTAACGCGTATAATCTCTTAGAGGCTTAGGGTCCGCTCGCTTAGCTAAGTTCTCGCGCCACGTTCCCTTTATAGGGCTCCTACGCGACAGATAATTATAAAGAAGAATATCTACGTAAGCTTTAAAGGTGCTAGATTAGTTCTATATAACCTAGAGGCTATAATATTAAAGCTTAATACTATTCTTTATATACCTACTCTACTAAAGCTAGAGAATATCCTATAAGAATCTAAAACACTAAGTAACCTTTATAAGATAGAGGCTTAATTAACACTAGTTTATAAGTAGGTATAGCTATATAGAGATTCTCTACCTTCTTTTCTTTTTAAGGCGATAAAGTAGCTTAATAAGGGTGTTATATTAATAGGATATAAAATAGTATTAATATAATAGAAAATTATAGGGCTTTAAAAGGCAGTAGAGGTAGTAATAAAGATAAAGAATTAAAAGAGAAAGTATATTTAGATAGTAGAGACTTTTATAGTAGGTAAAGTAGTTAGTTTAATAGCTAAAAAGGAGGGTAGTAGGTAGAATGAGGGTAGAGAGCTAGGAAAGAGAGTAGGCACGCAGAGGCGCTGCAGACGTTTTAGTAAGACAAGCTATAATACTTACACCTACGCAGTTAAAATTATAGATTCTTCTAATATTAATAAGTCTAAATAATATTTCTATCTCTTATAAATTATTATAAGTAATAGTAGTGTTATAGTATTAGTCTAGTATTAGGCTAATTTTAGTATAGTAGATAGATTGCTTAGGTTAAACAGATTGCTTATAAACTACGTTATATATTTTTTATTATTTATTTTTTACACTAACTATATAGCTAAGGTAAAGGCGCCTATAAGAAGCTTAATAAGCTGCACTTTCTAGAAGGAGATAGTAATAGTAAACGCTGTAACTTACTTAGCTATAGCTAAGAAAGGCGAGCTATTACTAGCTAAGGCTACTTACTATTTAAATTACTAGTAAGCGGTACGTAAAATAATAATAATAATTAGAGAAAGTTAGGTAAGCTTCTTTATAGAAGATCTAAATACTAACGTTAATAGTAATAACCTAGTAGATTAAATAGATATTAAATTAAAGTTTAATAATAACTCTATCTCTAATAGTAATATATAAGGCAAAGATAAAGATTTCTCTATCTAAAAGCGCTAAAAGGGTCTAAAGACTCTTACTACGCCTAAAGAATAGGCTACTATAATAGAAGAGTACTATAACGCTCTATTATCTAGGCACTTTAGCGTAGCTAGGATATTAATAAAGCTTTATTTTAAATATACTTAAAAGGGAATACTCTAGGCTATTAAGAATTATATATAAAACTATATGCCCTATAATAAAGTAGTAGCTTACTACTATAAGCTCTATAGGTTATTATAGCCTCTTTCTATTCTAACTAAGCTATAGAAGAACGTTATAATAGATTTTTTTACTAAATTACTTCTAATTAAGTTTAAAGAAATAGTTTATAATATAATTCTAGTAACTATATATAGGTTCTCTAAAATAGCCTATTATAATCTAGTAAATACTAATTAGGATAGAATTAATTTAGCTTAGACCTAGATCTAAGAGTTTATTTAGCTTTATAGCACTCTAGCTACTATACTATTAGATAGGGGTTCTATTATAAACTTAAAGTTATAAGACTTATTTAATTATTATCTAAATTTAAGATAGGTACTTATATTTGCTTTTTACCTATAGATAAATAGTTAGACTAAGTAATAGAACTAGACGCTTAAATAGTACTTATAATGCTATTACTACGTTAAATAAAATAACTAGGCGCTATAGTTATTATTAGTAAAGTTTATATATAATAATAGTATATACTTATCTATAGAGAAGACTTTCTTTAAGATCTACTATAGATTTACTCCTTAGGGTATAGACTAGCCTACTTTACTACTAGGTAATAAAGAGTTGCCTACTAGAATATTAATAGCTATAAGGCTAATTAAGATCTGCGCTAAGTGCGCTAGAAAGATTAATGCTATTAATAAGTACTAAAAGCAGCTCTAGAATAGAAAGCGCTTATCTCTAAAGTTAAAAAAAGTAGATAGAGTATATATAAATAATTAAAAGTAAAGATATAATAAATTGTTAAATTGCTTATTCTTTTTCTAGTATTATATAAGGTCTTAATATAGTTATTATAATTTAAATAATTTCATTTGCTTTAATATTAATTTCGGATTCTTAATGTCCGTATTTTTAAGATTTTACTATCTGATTTTACTATTATTTTATTATTTAAAATAATGTATTTTTAGATTCTAGTTATCCGGTTTTACTAATATTTTATTATTTAAAATAACACATTTTTGGATTCTAGTTATCCGGTTTTACTATTGTTTTATTCTTTAAACTAGTGTTTTACATTAGTTTTATTATTATATTAATAGTTTAAAACTAGCACTTTATAAATATTTTTAGAAAGGTTTTTCTAACTTTTTAATTACATAATATAAAATTATAACTTAAAACATTTTCGTAATAAAAGTAGTGCACAGCACTATTTAAAATACTTCATTTTATATTATAAATTATCTATACTTTATATATACGTTCTTAAATCGTTTATTATTTATAATATTGTTTTTAGAATTTAAAGCGTATGTATTGTTTATTATTTATTTTTTACACTTCCCCTTAATTTATATATAGCTTTACTAAAGGTATATATTAATTAGTTTTTATATTTTTTAATCTTTATTTAATATTAATATTAATAAAGAGATATTAAAAGTGTTAATATTTAACAGTTTTATAAGTATATTAGCTAGTTAATTTTTTATAGGTATATATTTAAGATTTATTATTTTTTCTTATATTTTTTCTCTAACAAAGTGATACTGTATATTAATATGTTTAGTTTTAGCATAGTGTTCTAGATTATTTACTAAATTAATTACGGGTTTATTATCTGTAAATAGGTAGAACTTAGAGTTATTAATTTTTAAAAGTTTATTTATTTCTAGCTAATTATATATATTTATTAGGTATATATATTCTTTTATAGCTTCTTTAATAGCTATATATTTAGCCCTATAGCTGCTTAAGGCTGTAGTTTCTTATAGTTTACTAGCCTAACTAATAGGAATATTATTAAATAAAAATAAATAGCCAGTTATGCTTTTTCTAGTTATTAAATCACCCCCTTAATTAGCATCTTTGTATCCGATTAGATTAGGAATAATATTATTATTATTTTTTAATAATAAACCTTTTGTAGGCGTATAGTTTAAATATTTAAATATTCTATTAACAGCATTATAGTACTATTTCTTAGAATTACTTATATATCTAGCATAATTATATATGCTAAAGGCTATATTAGGCCTAGTGTGTGTAGTAAAATATATTAGTTTACTAATATATTATTAAAATAGATTTATCTCTTTTTCTGCAGCTTGTTCTTAATTTTTATTTAGCTTAACCCTAGGGTCACTAGGTGTACTAATTGGATTTAATTTATCTTTATTATATTTTTCTAGCATATTTTTAATATATTTTATTTGTGCTAATTTTATTATTTTATTTTTTCGATTCCTAGTAATTTCTATTCCTAGAAAATAAGAAGCTTCTCCTAGGTCTGTTACTTCTATTAGTTTTACTAGGTTTATTTTTAGCTTATTTATTAGTTCTTTATTTTTTTTAATAATAAAATGTCGTCTACGTAGATAATAATAAATATTTTTATTCTATATTTATAGATTTATTTGTAAAAATGCCTTATTTTAATAGTTATTCTTTTAAATATAAATTCCAAGCTCTAGGGGCATATTTTAGTTTATATAAAGACTTTTTTAATTTACAGATTTTATGTTTATATTTATTAAAACCAATTGGTTGTTTAATGTATATTTCTGCATCTATAGGTGCATGTAAGAAGGCGTTTTTAATATCTAGTTGTAGTATTTCTAGATCTAGATATGCAGCAAGGAATAATAATAATCTAATTATTTCAATTCTAGTGGTATTTGCAAAGGCTTTTAAATAGTCTAATTCGTATATTTAACTATAACCTTTTACTACCCATCTAGCGTTTTATTTAATTAGATTCTTATTTTTATCTGTCTTTATTTTATAGATCCAACGTCCTTTAAGTATATTTAAATTTTGTTTAAAATCAACTAGTTCCCACGTATTTTGTAATTCTAATTAATTAATTTTAATTTACATAGCCTTTTCCCATTGCTTATAGTTAGGACTATTTATTACTTCTTTATAATTATTAGGTTCGTTATTTTCTTTTATTAAGTTTTCTGTAATTAATAGTAATAATTTATTAATTTCACTATTTTATATTTCTTTATTAAACCTTTTATTATTATTATTTTCGTGGCTAATAATAGTTCTTTTATTATTTTAATTTAAATTATAGCTTAATTCATTAGGGCTTAAGTTTCTAGAGGTTGTTTAGTAGTTATTAGGGCTATTAGAGATATTATCTATATTATCTATATTTTCTGTAGAATTAATAGTTTCTTCTTCTATTAAGGGTTCTATATTTCTAGGTTCTTTAACTTCTAGAATTGTATTAATAGTGTTTGTTTTTTAACTATTAGAAATAATTACGTTATTAAAAAAGTTATAGAATTAGTTTTCTAATATTTTAATATCTCTTATTTATATAATTCTTTTAGTTTCTAGGTCTAAAACTTTATAATTTATATTATTAAATCCTACTAGAATTGCTTTTTCAGCTCTAGGTCCTAATTTAGTAATTTATATTTTGTTTAAATAGTAGGCTATTAAACCCCATACTTTAATATTTTCTATTTTAGGTTTTTTATTATTTAGTTTTTTAAAAGGTGACATATAGCTTAAGCTAGAATAAGGTGTTCTATTATAAATATATACAGCTGTTTCTAGTGCTAAATCCTAGTAGAATAGAGGTATATTACTATAATATAAAAACGTTCTAGTTGTTTCTATTATAGTTCTAAGCTAGCCCATATATAAGCTGATTACTTATGTTAGCTAATCACCTAACTAAACCGCGACACCTGCATAAAAGACGCTATAACTTTCAATAACGCTCTTTAATATAGACAGCCGCGAACAAGCCTTACAATTAGCTATCAGCGATCTAAATGCAGGCCTTTATACTAGCCAGCGCGCTGCAGCAAAGGCATACAGTGTTCCTTAGTCTACTCTATTAACACGCATTAGCGGCACGACTACAAGACGCGTTAGCTATTAATACTAGCAGCAATTAACTCCTCTTTAAGAAGATTTTCTTATTAAATAGATTCTTAAAGAAGACGCCCGCGGCTGCCCTCCTCTACACGCTTAAGCGCGAGAAATAGCAAATTAAATCCTGCGTATAAACGGCGACAATTAGCTAGTTAGCAAGCTCTAGCTCTTATACTTTATTAAGCGCTAGCTACGCGTTACCTCTATTATTAGTTAGAAGATTAACGCTTAGAGGGTTAAGGCAGCTACGCTAGACTAGCTACGCGCGTTTCTTAAGCTATATAAGGAGACGCGGCAGCGCCTTAGGATATAGGTAGAGAATATATATAATATAGATAAGATAGGAATCGCGCTAGGCGTATATATAAATACTAGGGTCCTTATAAGAGCTAGCAAGAAGAAGGCTAACGTAAAGTCGCTAAAGAATCGCGAGTAGGTATTAATAATTAAGTGTATATCTGCGATAGGACGAAAGCTACGCTATGCGGTTATCTTTAAAGGCTAGAGCTTACATATAACCTAGTTCCTATCTAAATTAATCCCTAACTAGCTATATACGACCTCTAAGAACGGATAGATAGCAAACGCGATTAGAGTTAAGTAGCTACGTTGTATTTTTATCCCTAAGATAGTGCTAGGAGACAGTAGTTATTAACTCCTAATTCTTAATAGGTATAGTAGCTATATTAATATTAAATTCCTATAGCTGTGTAAACAGAATAGGATATACCTCCTCTATCTGCCTACTTATTTATCGCACATTCTACAGCCTTTAGACCTTACTTCTTTCTCTATTATTAAGTCTAGCTACTATTAGTAGATTTAGGACCTTACGTCGCTTAATAACGCAGCGCCTATTAAGAAGGAGCGCTTTATTACCTGCTACTATTAAGTAAGAGACTAAGGCTTAATAGAGCGTATTATTTAAGCTAGCTAGCGGGCATCTAGCCTCTATCTATTTAATATTAATTAAGTACTTAGCTTATTGTAAGTCTCGCGGCAGCTAGTTACGCCCCTACGCCTAAAGCAACCTTAATTACCTATTAAGGTCTTCCTCTCTACCCCTTAGGGTTCTTAAGACGTCTACGCGGCGCTGCGTAAGGTTTAGAATACTAAGAGCCTTAGTTATAGAGGGTAACTGCTTATATAGAAATTAAGTAAGGGACTAGCAGCTGCAAATACTAGAGCTGCAGGGCTAGAGGCAGAGAAAAGACGCCTTAAATATTAACTTTAGTCTACTTACTCTTAGCCCCGTTATAAGCGCGTTTATATAGACCCTAATTAACGCTTTACAGAGGTAGAGAATATCGTAGGAGTAATGCGCGAAGCAGCAGCAAGAGACGCCCAGCAAGGCAGATCTATTGTAGAAAGGGCTGCTGAGACAGCTGCAGCAGCTGCAGCAGCTGCGACTCTCTAATCTATGTGTACTTAATGGCAATTATAAGGGCGTTGTTGATAGATATGGCGTCTTTTATGCAGGTGTCGCGTTTTAGTTAGGTAATTAGCTTACCCGGGTGATCAGCTTATATATAGGCTAGCTTATTAATTCTTTCTATTAGCCCATTCTAGGCAGGTGTATAAGGGCTATTAAATTCTTATATAATGCTACTATTTATACATAGTTCTGTAAATTTAGAATTTTTAAACTCTAAACTATTATCTAATTTAATAATTTTTATTTTCTGTTATAATTAATTTTCTACTAGGTTTTAAATTCTAGAAAAGCTATAAAGGCTTCTAATATATTTTATAATAGTTTAAATTTTAAAACTCTAGTTGCAGAGTCTAAGAAAAATATAATGTATTTCTTTTCTATATTTATACTAGTTAATATAGGGCCGTAAAGGTCTATAACTATTTTATCTAAATAATTTTCTGCTTTAGGTGTAATTCTTATATTATTATTATTTATTAGTTTTACTTTTATATATGTGAAAAAGAAAGCGTAAAGATATAATAAATCGTTAAATTGCATGTCCTTTTTCCGGTGCTATCTAGTATCTCTATATAGTTATTCTAATTTAAATAATTTTCATTTGCTTTAATCATTAATTTCAGATTCTTAATGTCCGTGTTTCCGGTTTTTTACTATCCGGTTTTACTATTGTTTTATTATTTAAAATAATGTATTTTCGGATTCTAGTTATCCGGTTTCACTATTGTTTTATTATTTAAAATAATGTATTTTCGGATTCTAGTTGTCCGGTTTTACTTTTGTTTTATTCTTTAAACTAGTGTTTTACATTAGTTTCATTGTTATGTCGATAGTTTAAGACTAGCACTTTGTAAATATTATTAGAAAGGTTTTTCTAACTTTTTAATTACATAATATAAAATTGTAATTTAAAATACTTTCGTAATAGAAGTAGTGCACAGCATCATTTAAATTACTACATTTTATATTATAAATTATCTATTGTTTATATATAAGTTCTTAAAACGTTTATTATTTATAATCTTGTTTTTAGAATTTAAAGCGTATATAATGTTTATTTTTTACAATATAGCTAGTACAACTTATTTTAAAGTTATTAGGTTTTTATATATTTAATATTTTATAGATAGTATCTATATTTGTATAGCTAAATCTAATATAGTAAAGTTTTATTTATTCTATATTTTTATTTTTATTATAGTTTCTAACTTTGCTAGTTAATAGAACTGAATATATAGAAACTTGTATTTAAATAATAGATAGATTATTAATTTGTAAGGCCTTATAAATAAGTTTATTATTTTTAGTTATAGTAGCTTTCTTATTTGCGAATATAACTATAAAGTCTTTTTATAATATTTTATTAACTAAAATTAAGTTTACATTAAATTTTAGTATAAAGAAGTAATTTTAAAGAATAATATTATAATTATTTAGTTTTAATAATACGTTTCTAATAGTATTTAATTTAATTATATAATTATTTCCCTATTATAAGTTTATAATTTCTCTTTTTAAAGAGCCTTTTATAAACAGTTCTTTATTATAAACTATATATTATAAATTTCTAGAGTCTAATATAAAATTAGTTATATAATTATTTATTTTAGAGGTTATATATACCTATTTAATATTCATTTCTTTAGATAAATTATAATTTAATAGAGCTTTTTCTACTCTATTTCTTGTAAAGGCTTCTACCCTAATATGTAGGGTTTCTTCTTCTTCGTCCTTTTTATAGGAATCCTTTATTTCAAACTAATTTAGTTTATTGTCTAGGAATAAATACTAGCATTTATTTATAAAATAGGTATTAACCTTACATTTATTACAGTACCTCTTAGAGGTTTTTGTAATTTTACTTAGGTTATTACTTTTAGTTAATAAAACTCGCGTTTTATTACTAGAAAGACTTGTTTGCCTTCTACTTTTATTAATTAAATTAGAAAATATATTTTCTATATTAATCTTTGTAGATTTATTACGAGAAGATTGTATTATACTAGTAACAAAACTATTAAAATTAGAACTTAAATTATTTAAAATCCAGGCAACTATTAGTTGTTTTAGAATTTTAATTAATTTAGAATTAAGGCTATTTGCTAGGTATTTAATTCTATTAAAGAAATATCTCCATAGAATTAAAAGTTAATAAAGTTAATTTAAATAACTCTTTTAATAAGAGGAATTCAGTGTTAAAACCAGAGGGGTAATAAAGGTTATTTAAAGCTTTCTACTAATCCTAGGCTGTTTTACAGTCTTTAATTTAAATTAAAGGTCCGTCTTTACCTAATAAAGTAATAATTAATTTAGCCTTTTTATCTAGATCTGCTGAATAAGCAGGTCCAGTTAAAAAGCTTTAATTGTTTCTTCTAGATTATTAGCTATTAAAACAGCTGAAATTCTTATCTTCCAAATCTTATAATTTAATTAGCCTTTAAGCTTCTCGAAATTAATTAATTTAGAAGAACTATTAAATTTCATTTTATTTAAAAAACAATAATTAAACAGTTGGTATAGTGTATGTAAAGAGTATAAAAAGCGTTTTTTAATAACCTTTTTTTAGGTTCTAGGTAGTATTAAAGTTTCCTATATAGTTTTAACTCCTTATGTAATAATAATTATAAGTTTAAAAAGCGAATCTCGTCTTTTTATAAGAAGTTTTTTTTTAATAACTGTAAAAAATAAATAATAAACATTATATACGCTCTAAATTCTAAGAACAATATTATAGATAATAAATGTTTTAAGAACGCATATATAAACTATAGATAATTTAAAATATAAAATGTAGTAATTTAAATAGTGCTGTGCATTACTTCTATTTAAAAAGTATTTTAAATAATAATTTTATATTATGTAATTAAAAATTTAGAAAAACCTTTCTAAAAATATTTATAAAGTGCTAGTTATAAACTATCGACATAATAATAAAACTAATGTAAAACACTAGTAAAACCGGACAACTAGTATCCGAAAATACGTTATTTTAAATAATAAAACAATAGTAAAACCGGATAGTAAAAACTCGGAAACACGGACATTAAGAATCCGAAATCAATGTTAAAGCAAATGGAAATTATTTGAATTAGAATAACTATATAGAGATACTAGATAGCACCGGGAAAAGGATAAGCAATTCAACGATTTATTATATCTTTACTCTTACTTTTTCACAATAAATAAGTCTAGACCTGCTTGAAAAAAGGTGTTTGTAAAGAGTTATAGATGTAATTATAAAGAGTTATAAAGGTATTTTAATTTTATAGATAATATAGCGCCGGGCTTATAACCTGTAAAAAAGTAAGAGTAAAGATATAATAAATTATTAAATTATACATCCTTTTTCTAGTACTATCTAGTATCTCTATAGAGTTATTCTAATTTAAATAATTTCATTTACTTTAACATTAATTTTGGATTTTTAATGTCCGTGTTTCTAGGTTTCTAGTTATCCGGTTTTACTACTGATTTATTATTTAAAATAGTGTATTCTTAGATTCTAGTTATCCGGTTTTACTATTGTTTTATTATTTAAAATAACGTATTTTTAGATTCTAGTTATCTAGTTTTACTATTATTTTATTCTTTAAACTAGTGTTTTACATTAGTTTTATTATTATGTTAATAGTTTAAGACTAGCACTGTATAAATATTTTTAGAAAGGTTTTTCTAACCTTTTAATTACATAATATAAAATTGTAATTTAGAATACTTTTAAAATAGAAGTAGTAAACAGCACTATTTAATTTACTACATTTTATATTATATATTATCTATACTTTATATATGCATTCTTAAAACGTTTATTATTTATAATATTATTTTTAGAATTTAAAGCGTATATATTGTTTATCATTTTTTTTTTACATATAGGTTCTAAAAAGTAACTTAACTTTAGAATAAGCCTTTTTATAAGTTTCTTTAGCTATAGCTTTAGTAGAAACGTTAAAAAGAGCTATATAGTAAGGTATTTAAGCTAAAACTTCTTTAATAATAAGTTAGAGAAGTAGTAGAGTAGGTAGAGATAAAAACGCTATTATTTTAAGTATAAAAAAGAGAAATGGAATAGTTATACAAGATATAGCTATATTTACTATATTTAAAATATAGTCTTTTCTCTTTATAGAACTTACGCTTCTTTAATCTAGTAAGTATATAGCTTAAGTCTATTTCTATTATATTAGAGTCTTTATAAGAGGGTAAGAAGCGTTAAGAGGTAGTTAAAGTAAAGTAGCAGGCTAAAAGGTACCTTAGATTATTATTATATAAAGTAATTATATTAGTATAATTATTTAGATATAAGAGGATTAAAATACTAACTATTACTTAGTAAAAATTATCTAATAGAGAATAGTAAAGCTAGTTAATCTAGATACTCTTATTTATAGTTATATTAGTAATTAGGCGTTAGAAGTTAGTAGAGTAGAAAAGAAAACTTTTATTTTCTTACTTTAGGTTATAGAGTTAGCTTTAGTTATTTAGTTTATAGTTTAGATTACTATAAGTAGCCTAAAGAAATCTAATAATTTATTCTATAGTATAATTATTTTTATTAATAGGTTAATAAGAGTAGTAGACTTACGTTTAATTTAGAAGTAAGTATAAACTAATTATACTTCTTTATTATAGAATTAGTTAGAGTTTTCTTTAAGCTTATATTAAAGCTTAGTTAGAAAGAGTAGTAGGTTATTTTTTCTTTTCTATAAATAGTAGTAGGTTAGAGAGCTTCTTAGATTATATATTTAGAATAGCTTAGGTTATTAAGGGCGTCTACTAGAAGAGAGATAAGCTAGTTCTAGATTTTTAAGTAGTTATAGGCGCTAGTTAAACCTTAGCCTTTACTATAGCTTTAAGTAGAAAAGAGGCTAACTATTATTAAGATCTAAGAATATAGAACAAAGGGCAGAAAGAATAGGATAATAATGATGGTATAAGGCGGCATCGTATTACCCGTAACTAAGATTATATAACGACACTATCCCGCTAAGCATAGACATCCCGCTAAGTAAGGGATAATTAACTATTTCTAGATAGCTGTACTATTTCGCGTATTGCGGATAATAAAACTACGAAGGAATAGTACTATTATATATAGAAACCTAGGAACCCCTATAGTTTCTAGTATTTAACTTATTTAATAATCTATTATTTAGATTCTAGTAAGCATTATTAATTTAATAGTCTTATAACTTTAATACTAACTACTCTATTACTTACTTACGTAACTAATAACCTCTCTTCCTATTATTACTCCTCCCTAAGAACTAACTTACCCCTTTAGAATTAGCTACCCTATAGGAACGTAATATATTAAACACCCTTAATATAAGTAACTTTAAAGGTATTACTATAGTTACTAACCTTAAGAATAAGGTAGCTAAGCTAGACCTATACTATAGTAACTATAATAAACTTAAAGAATAGATCCTTTAACTTAAACTCTACTTCTATATCTTAGAACTAGAAATAGAGGATAAGGAGAAAGTTATCCTTATAGTATTATACTTATAAGGCGAAGTAGCTACCTAGATTTAACTATACCTAGTAAGCTACCTAGCTAAAGAAAATTATAAAGGTAACGCTATTAACTAGATTATTAAAGACTATAAAAACTTTAAGAAAGAACTTAGGTAACTCTTTAGTATTACTAATAAAGTACCTTTTACTAAATAAGCTATCTAATAACTCTAACAGACGCACTCTATTATAGACTATACTATGCATTTTAAGAAATACGCTATATAGCTTAACTAAAAGAAAGTATCCCTAATAGTTATATATAAATAAGGCTTAAAACCTAAGATCTATAAGAAACTATTATAATCTAGAAATTTTATTACTTTTTTAAAAAATCTTTATAAAGAATTTATTAGAATTAACGCTAAATAGTATAAACTATACTAAGAGCTACGATAGTAAGAATAGAAGCTATATTTTAGCTTTAGAAAACTACCTAATAGCTATCTAATAAAGCCTTAGACCTTAGGTAACTAACTACAGCGCTACTAGTATAATAACTATAAGTATTAGCTAATAGAAGAAATCTAGTATAATAAATTAGAGAAAGAAAAGAAGAGAGGACTAGGCTTTTATAAGCTCTACTAGCGTAACTCTAAAGGACCTTTAATAGGACTATAATCTTAAGGAGTAGAAATGCGTAAATGCTTTATATATAGTAAAGTAGGCTATCTTATAAAGAACTACTATTCTAAGAATAAGGTTAGATAATAACTAAATATAATATTAAAAGAAGACTAGAAAATAGATTAAGAATAGAACGTAGTTAGTAAGATTAGGAACCTTAACCTAGAAACTATAGAACGCCTAGACATCCTAGATAAATAACTATATAAAGATCTAGAAGAACTTAAAAATAAAGAAGAACTCTACTACCCTATCTAGTAAGTGCTAACTCTATATTTAGATATAAAGAAACCTTACCTAGGCACGCCTATTGTATAGAACTTTATTAAAGAAACTAATATATAACTACGTAATAGAAACGCTCCCCTATAAGGTATTATAAAAAAAGAACCTAAACTATAAAATAACTATAAAAGAAGACTCTAGCTAGTTACTTAAGAGATGTAAGAAATAGCAGACTAGAACTATAAATATTAGGATAATAGAAAGAAATATAATAATAAATAACTAAACTACTATTCTACGTATTTTATAGACGTATATAACTTAAAATATAAGGTTATAAACTATATAGTATGCGTAGATAACTACTATAAAGTATACTATATAGCTAAGATAAACGTAAGCTACTTTCTAGGAGCTAAACGTTAATGTAAATAGAAATAGTTTAACTATACTATTAATAAATATAATAAATACTTTTAAGATAAGTAAGAAGCGTAATACTTTCTATAGAAGACTAACGTAGAAAATATAGCATACACTCTACTAGTAGATAGAGTCTACGTTTAGAATAAATAGCAAACCTACTTAGGAGTAATATATAAGAAGCATTATTAAGAGAAGGAAAGAAAGAAATTCTACCTACACCTACTAGTATTTGCTATACAGATTAACCTAGGCTATAGTATAAGAAGATAACCTAATAGAGAATAAAGTAATAATAACTACTAAGCGCCTAAACTTAGGTAATAATCTTTTTTAGGCTAAAACTAAGGCGCGAAGACGCCTTCTAAGAGTTTAGTACTATAGGTAATAGAGTATTAATAAAACTTAAAGTTTAACTTAGGAATATTAAAGTAAGAGCTATAATAGACTTAGAGGCCTAAGAAAACTATATCTTACTAAGTATTACTAAGAAAGTAGGACTTACCTAAAAATAGAAATAATAGCTCTACATACTATACGCAGGAGATAGTGCACTTATGCTAAAAATACTAAGAATAGACTATAAGGTTAATATAACGCTTAAGATTAACTAACACTAGAAGTAGATTACCTTTAATATACTAAAATTCTCTAGTAATAAAGTAGTGCTAGAACTACCTTAGTTAAGAAAATATAACCTATAAATTAAATAGGATAAGAAAAAGATATCTCTAACGCGCTGTAGCTATATACTGTAAGTAAAGCCTACGTATTAATAGAGTTTAATAGTAGATAAAAAAGAACTTAAATATACTCTTATAACTAGAAGTTAATAAATATAAATTAACCTTAAAAGACGCTAGTAGAAACTACTAGGTTAAGAAACGTAAAAGAATAAGTAATAGTATAACTTATAATATTTCTAAACTATATAAAAAATAGAAATATTTATTTTAGAAAGAGGAAGGAAAAGTAAACCTATCTAAGCACTAACTCTAGGATTATATATTAACTTAAAGGAAGAAGAAAAGCTACCCTTTAGACTACTATACACAAAAATAGGTAAAGAACTTAAATAGAAAAGAAACTTTATAAAAAAGAATCTAGAAAAGAAATATATTAAACTCTCTAAGTTACTAGCAGCGAGCCTCTTTACCTTTATTATAAAGAAGGATAGAGAAATATAACCTTATATAGATTACTAAAGGCGTAATAATATTATAATTAAAAATAGGTACCTATTACCTAATACTAGTAAGCTGCAGGATAGACTCGCAAAGGTAAAGATCTTTATGTTATTAGATCTAAGAGATAGATACTACCTTATATAAATTAAAGAAGGTAATAAATAGAAAACTATATTCTAATTAAGATATAGACTATATAAATATTAGGTTATACCCTTTAAACTTATAAACGCACTAGCAACCTTTTAAGTGCTAATTAATAACGTACTTAGAGAATACCTTAACATATTTATTATAGCATACCTTAATAATATTCTAATCTACTTAGAAAAGGAAGAAGACTATATAAACTACGTTATAATAGTGCTATAAGCGCTAGTAATAGTAAACCTATAACTAAAACCTAAGAAATGCAAATTTTACGTCTAGAAACTAGAATTTCTAGGCTTTATTATTAACACTACGGGCATATAAATAAGCCCTAATAAGATTAAGACTATACGGAACTAGCCTTACCCTAAAATAGGTAAGAATATCTAAGAGTTCCTAGAATTCTGCGGCTTTAATAGATAGTTTATTAAGAAATACATAGTAATTATAATACTATTAATAGAACTTATAAAGAAGATTATATCCTTTAAATAGTTAACTAAATAAGAAAAATCTTTTTAATTACTACGAATAGCGTGTATTATACTACCTATACTTATAAACTTCTAAGATAACTAGCCTCTACGGCTTAAAACTAACGTAAGTAACTAAGCCCTTAGCGCATACGCTAAATAAGAGAGAAATAGGAAATAGTACCTAATAGCCTATTACTTTTATAAGCTTATAGACGTAGAAATAAGATATAACATTTATAATAAAGAGCTATTTATAACTATTAAAGCACTTAAATACTAGAGAATCTACGTATATACCTGCTTAAAACTTACTATCTTTACTAATTATAAAAACCTCCTAAGGTTTACTATAATAAAAGACCTCTTACTAAGATAAGTAAGATAGTCTAAAACGCTTAGATAATATAAGTTTAAAATTATAAATACACCTAGTAAAGAAAACGAACGCGCTAACGTATTAAGTTAATAAAGCAACTTAGCTAGAGATAAAACTATCGCACGCGCTTCTATCTTAGTAAGAAATAAAGATTGTATACTTAGCCTATTATAAAAGCTTAACACACTTCTTATAATACAGAGGGGTGACACTAAAAAAAAAGTGATCTTTTTTTTAAGCTTTTTTAAAAGCTTATAACTATATAACTAGAAAAGCTATAAGAATAAAACATATATCGTTAGAAAGTGAATCTCCAGTACTTTTTTACTAGCTTATTAGTAAGAGCTTAGTAATAGCATTTAACGAGATATGGATAAAGATATTAGACTTATTTTTTTTCTTAAACTTTAGTTCTATATAACTTTTTTTTTAACGTATAGAATTTCTTTATTTCCATATATAGTATAATATAGTACTATATCTATATATAGAAAAAAAATTATAGTAGGTTTACTAGTAAAATTCTAAGAGATATTAGATAGTAAAAAATAAGACTTTTTTAATATAAATATATTATTACTAAGCTTTAATACTTGGTATACCAGCCCTTAGCTTCTATAACCGCC
>MU005591.1:641959-663332 GCA_010405425.1 Lentithecium fluviatile CBS 122367 | reverse complement strand
AATTTAAATAACTTATTTAGTTATTAAGATATTTAAAGAAAAAGATTAAAAGAATAAGAATATTAACTTACCTCTTTTTATAGAAGGTTTAACTATAGGTATTAAAACCTTTCTTATATATTTACTACTAGTATTACTAGTAGTATTTATAGGGTCTTTAATAAAGACTAAATCATTTCTTCCTCCTATCCAAATAGAGCCCTAAACTTGGATAGTAATATCTCTACCTAATATTTATATTAGTAAGCTAGTTATAAAAAATCTAAAATAATAGGAAAATAATATACTATTTCTAGTATATTTTAGAAAAAAAAAGTTAGAAAAACGTACTAGTAGTAGAGGAAGAAGTAATTTCTTTTCTCGCCTTCCGATTTCCCTTTTTTCTATAATTTTTAGCTCTAGCTCCATGCCCCCTTTCTATTGCTGACTAATCCAAAAATATAACTTTATTAAAAGCTATATTTTTTTAGATTTTTCTCTTGTTCCTTACAATACAATAACCTCTTTCTAGCTTTTTCTTTATTTAAATAAGGTTTTTTAGAACTTCTCTTTAAAGTATATTCTTCTTTCTTTAAAAACCTTTGCAACGATCTCTTACTAATAGAAAGGTTATTTTCTATTAGTAATCTTTTATTAACCTTTTTAGGACTTCTAGTTATGTCTCTATTAATAACTCTTTTTTCTCTAGGAGATAGCTTTTCTATTCTTCCTTTACTAACTCTTTCTAGTTTAAATTCTTTATTTTTTCTATTAATTCGATTTATAGCGTTAAGAATAGAAACTTTAGGTTTATTTAAAGTAGTAGAAATAGTAGAAATAGAGGTTTTAGCCTCTAGAAGAAAAGAGACTTGATTTTCGAAATTCGAGAGTTTCGCTTCCATTTTAAGAGAATAGAGATCTAGGTTTCTATATTTGGAAAGATACTTAGTTATACTATTAGATTAGTAATACTATTACGTAATATAGCTTATATAAGCTATAGGTATAAATAAATTATTAGAATAATTAAATAATAAGTTAAAAAAATATAGTAAAATTAAGATTACGTAATCTTATTAGTAAGCTTTAGATATTTAAAAAAACTTAGAATTTAGAGGTATAATAGATAGAAATTTATTAAAAACAAAAAATAGAATATTTTTATATGGCTTACTAAGCTCTTATTAATATTATTATCTTATAGAGCTAAGTTTCTAGATATTATATATATAACTTTTATATAAATAGCCCTTATAGTTATAAAGTTATAAGCGATTTTAAAATTTTAATTTTATACTTTAGTTTATAAAAATAAAGTTTACTAAATAACTAGTTATATAACTTTCTCTATAGATAGATATATATATAGACTATACTATATATAAAAATAAAGAAATTCTATACGTAAAATAAAAAGATTTATTCAACTAAAGTTTTAGTTAAAAAATAGACTTTATATTATTAACTATTTCTCGTTATATAGTATTACTAAGCTCTTTCTAATATAATAGCTAGAAAGAACTAAACGTTTTCTTTATAATAATATATTTCTTACCTCTATAGCTATTCTAGTTAAATAGTTATAAGCTTTTAAAAAGGCGTAAAAAAAAGAGCCCTTTTTTTTTGTCACCCCTCTGTAGAATAAGATATACTAGAAGAATAATAGGGATAGGTTATCTAATAACACTATAATAACTTAATATTTAAATATCCTAGCATTATAAGGACTATAAAACTTATCTAATATAACTATTAGTTTAAGGAAATAAAGCAGAAGGTTATAGACTATATTTAAAAATACGCGAACTGCTAAAAGAATAAATATAGCACCTATTACAGTATCCTTTCTAGATTCCCTAACACTGCTAAGTCCTGTTTGTACTATTAATAGTACGCCTAATACTATTCTCTAAACTTTACCTTATCTACTAGCTAGTTCGCGCACCTAAGCATAGACTACTCTTTAAGTATTTCTGCTTCGTACCTATTCGTATTTCTGTTCTATATACGACGTCTTATATCTACCTAGATATTGCACGTAGTATTTAATTAGTCTTTGCTATAAGAACTAAGAGCCTACTTATTACGTTCTTATAATATTACGTTATATCTCTCTCCCCCTCCTATTACTATTATAGCTACTAACGCGGATCTAATATAATAAATCCTTACTAAACTAGCGTCTATCTAAGCTAGTAGTAAGGTAATTAAGGCTAGTAATAAAGTATTATAGCAGACTCTTACCTAGTAAGAGGCTTAATACTATAATAATATAGCTGCCCTCTAATAAGAATTTAAAGAACGTTTAGCTATTATTAAATAGTTAGCCTCTTCTCTACCTAAAGCTATAGTAAAGGCTAAGGTTTAACTAGCGCCTATAACTATTTAAAAGTCTAGAACTAGCTTATTTTTCTTCTAGTAAACGCCCCTAATAACCTAAGCTACTCTAAATATATAATCTAAGAAGCTCCCTAACCTACTACTATTTATAGAAAAGAAAAAGGACCTACTATTCTTTCTAACTAAGCTCTAATATAAGCTTAAAGGAAACTCTAACTAATTCTCTAATAAAGAAGCGTAATTAATTTACGCTTATTTTTAACTTAAATATAACCCTACTACTCTTATTAACCTATTTATAGGAAAAAATATTTATACTATAGAATAACTTATTAGGTTCCTTTAGGCTACTTATAGTAACCTAAACTATAAACTAACTACCTAGAGCTAACTAAATAACTTAAAGTAAGAAAATATGAGTTTTCTCTCTTACTTTACTAACTTCTACTATCTAATTACTAATATAAACTTAAATAAGGGTACTTAGATTAACTACCTTTGCTATTTTCTATTAGATAACCTTTACTAAGTAATAGTTAGTATTCTAATTCTCTAATTTTTAAATAATTATACTAACCTAATTACCCTATATAATAATAATCTAAAGTACCTCTTAGCCTGCTACTTTACTCTAAATACCTTTTAACCCTTTTTACCCCCTTATAGGGACTCTAATATAATAAAAATAGACTTTAAGCTATATACCTACTAGATTAAAGAAGCGTAAGTACTATAAAGAAAAAAAACTATATTTTAGATATAGTAAATATAGCTATATCTCTTATAACTATTTAATCCTCTTTCTTTATACCTAAAATAATAACGTTTCTACCTCTACCTGCTTCGCTACTTCTCTAACTTATTATTAAAAGATTTATAGCTTAAATCCCTTACTTTATAGCTCTTTCTAACGTTTCTACTAAAGCTATAAGGACTTATAAAAAGGCTTATTCTAAAGTTAAGTTACTCTTTATAACCTATATTATACTAGATCTCTACTAACCTTTAGACTGCCTCCCTAACTAAGGATTAGAAGTATTAAATTAATATATTTATCTTATTAAGATAAGGTAGACTTACTACTATAGTCTAAGCTCTTATTAACTTAAAAGCTAATAAGATAGGATATATAAATTAAGATCTAGCGCGCTAATTAAATTTTTAACTAAAACTACTTACCTAGATACTATACCTAACTAGATTTAATAAAAAATAACTTAAAAAAGGTTCTATTTTATATATAACCTCTACTATAATTATCTACTATAGTTATAAAAAGTAGTTAGAGCTATATATAACTAATACTAAAAGGTATAATCTAATACTAGATTAACCTTAGTTATATTAATATAAGGTTACCTTTAATTACTAAAACTAAGTTTTAAAGTTTAACTTTATATAATACTAGGCTAGGTGCCTGCGCTACTACTAATATAAAACTAGAACCTAAGAGCTTATTACTATAGGCACCTAGACACTTTTAGGTAAGAAACTAATAGAAGTTTAGAGAAAGTTATTTCTAAACCTCTTATATAAAAATACTTAATAGTTACCTAGTACTAATAATAGAGAACTAAATATCTACTATATTAAAGTAGCACCTTTAATAACTCTATCCTAATAACTAAACTATAAGATCTTTACTATCTCTATAGCTAATATAAATAAGGCCTTAAAAGAAAGAAAGTATACTAACCTAGAGATAAAGGTACCCTATAAGTAATATAACCTATTATATATATTCTTTTATAAAGAAGCTAATAAACTACCTAAGAAATAATTATATAACTATAAGATTACACTAATGCCTAGTAAATAACTAGGATATAGATCTCTATATAGCATATTCTAGAATAAACTAAAAGTATTATAGAAGTACCTTAATAACTACTTATTAAAAGGGTTTATATAAGCTAGCTTATTACCTATAGCCTTCCTAGTTATCTTTATAAAGAAGCTAGGTAGAGGTCTACGCTTTTATATTAATTATTAAGCGCTTAACGCCCTAATTATTAAGAACTAGTACCTAATCCCCTTACTATAAGAAACTCTAAGTTATTTAAGTAAGGCTAGGTTCTATATAAAGTTTAATATTATTAATACCTTTAATAAGCTATAAATAGCTAAAGAAGATAAATAGTTAACTACCTTCTAAACCTAATATAGTCTATTTAAATACCTAGTTATTCTATTTAGCTTAACTAACGTCCTAAGTATATTCTAGTATTTTATAAATAATATGCTCTAACTATACTTTAACATCTTTTATATAGCCTATATTAATAATATACTAGTCTATAGTAATTTCTTAGCTAAATATAAAAAGCACGTCTAATTAATACTTAAGGCGTTAGAAGAAGCTAGCCTATAACTTAATATAGATAAATATAAGTTCTATAAGACTAAAGTTACGTACCTAGAGTATATAATCTCTACTAAGCGAATCTAGATAGACTTTAATAAAGTTAGAATAAATATATAGTAAAAGTACCTAAAGAACGTAAAGGATATATAAGCCTTTATTAGGTTTACTAACTTTTACTAATAGTTTATTAATAACTTCTCTAATCTTATAAGCCTACTTATAACTCTTATAAAGAAGGACGCCTAATTCTTGTTTAACTTAACCTATTAGGAAGCTTTTAACGCACTAAAGAAAGCGTTTACTAAGGCTTCTATCCTCTAATACTTTAACCTAGAACTTTTAATAATTATAGAAGTAAACTTCTTTAACTATATAGTAGTAAGCGTTATATCTTACACTAACGCTAATAGTATAACCTAGCTTATTATATACTTTTTAAAGTGTATAAGCTTTACTAAGAGTAACTATAAGATCTATAATAAAGAATTACTTATAATTATCTAATACTTTAAGTAATAAAGACCTAAGCTTAAAGAAGCCGCCTTCTTAATTAAAGCACTAAGTAACTATAAGAACCTATAGTACTTTATAATAATAAAGTAGCTAAGCTACTAATAAGCCTAGGAGTCTAAATACCTCTTCTAATTTAACTTTATAATAACCTACTATTCTAGAAAGAAGAAAGAGAAGCCTAATACTTTAATAAGATACTCTTAAGACGTCTCTATGTAAGATAAAGCCTAATAAGCTAGAAACTAGATACTATTAAGGCCTAAACTATTCTTTAAGCCTTTAGAGCTTTCTAGGATAATATCTCTAAGAGCTCTAATAATAATAAACCTAACTAAGACAGATTACTTAATAATAGATATTATTAATAATAAATATGCTAATAATAAGTTTATTTAAGATATATTAAAGTTACTCTAAAAAGGCGCCTAATAGTCTAAACTAGTTACTTTAAGTAAGTGTAAAGACTAAAATAGTAGATTATACTACTAAGACTAATTAGTAATTTCTAACTTTAATAAACTAAAGATTAAGTTACTCTAACTTATATATAAGTCTCTTATTAGTAGCTATCCTAGCAGAGAGAAAACTCTTAATATTCTTTAGTATAAGTATTACTAGCTACGTATATTTAATACTATCTATTAATTTATTACTTACTACTATATCTATTATAGAGCGAAGGCTTCCTATAAGAAGTACTATAGCTTATTAAAACTGTTACCTATACTTAAACAGTAATAGTAAGACATTTCTATTAACTTTATTATTAACTTACCTAAATCTAAAGGCTATATAAATATTATAGTAGTAGTTAATAAACTATTAAAGTACTAATATATAATCCCCTGCGCGTTAATAATAGACCCTATAATAGTAAAACTATTCCTCTAATACGTATAGGTCTATTATAGCCTGCCTAATACTATAGTATTTAATTAAGGAACGTAGTTTATCTCTACCTTTTATAATAAACTATATAAATAACTAAAGGTTTAAGCCTAACTCTTAACTACTTTTTACCCTAAGAGTAATAGATAAACTAAAAATATAAAGCTATAATAGAATAAGTCCTCTAAGTATTTATAAACTACTAATAAGATAACTAGGTATAATAGCTACAAATAGTATAATTTAAAGCTAATATTATAACCTCTAAATCTATATAAGTTTCTTTATTCTTTACTAACTATAGATATTACTCCTAAATAGGGTTTAAACCTCTAATAAATATAGTTTACTTAGCCTATTAGGCACGATTAGTAGCTAACGTAAATAAGATAATTAAGAAGATACGTAATATAATTAAGTTTATATATAAAAAGTTATTATAGGCATAAGCTATATAGTAAGAATATATAAACTAGACGTAAATACCTACCCTAACGTATAAAGTAGGTAATTAAGTGTAGCATAACGCCTAAAATATCTAAACTAACTAATAGTTAAAGAAGCTAGACTAGAAGAACCTTAGCCTATTTCTAGTAGCTAAAATAGTCTTATTCTACGCTTATTAATTAAACCTACCTAGTAGTATAAAGATATATCTAGTATTTTATATCTTATTAATCTAACTAGCTACGCTAGAGTCTAATTACCTACCTAGTTAATAGAACTTACTACCTAAACCTATTATAATTAATAATAAACTAGAGTTTATTATTAAGAGCGTTAAGAGAATCTACTATAATAAGAGAAAATATATCTAAAAATACCTAACCTAATAGACTAGCTATAATAAGTTATTATAGTAGCTAGCTAAGTTCCTAAAAAAGACTAAAGTAGTTAAGCGTTTTTATATCTAATACCTAAATAAACTAATACCTAGTAGCCTAGCACTCTAACGCGTAATTTAGAAGAGAATAAGAAGAGAGTACTATTATAGTATCCTCTCTAGATCCCTTAATACTACTAAGTCCTGTTTATACTATTAATAGTACGCCTAGAACTACTCTCTAAACTTTACTCTATCTACTAGCTAGTTCGCGCACCTAAGCACAGACTACCCTCTAAGTATTTCTGCTTCGCACCTATTTATATTTCTATTCTATATACAACGTCTTATATCTACCTAGATATTGCACGTAGTAATTAATTAGTCTTCGCTGTAAGAACTAAGGGCCTACTTGTTACGTCCTTGTAACAGCACCTACGTATTATATAGAGAAATATAAGCTATCTAGATTCTAGATAAACTCTAGATAGACATCTCTATAAACTTTATTATAGGACTACTAAACTTAAATAACTTAGTAACTAATACGTTCTATAACGTAATACTAGTAATTATTAACTAATTTACTAAGTACGCAGAAATAATTCCGTTTTATAATACCTATATAGTAAGATAACTTAGATTTATAATTCTAGACTAACTAGTTAGGCATTATAGAATACTAAGAATAATTATTAGTAATTAAGATAAACTATTTATATCTAACTACTAGATAACGCTAATATTACTTATTAGAATAAAATATAAGCCATTAATAGCTTACTACCTATAGATAGATAGATAAATAGAACGAACTAATAGAACTATAAAAACCTATCTAAAGATATATAGTAATAAACTATAGAATAATTAGGTATTACTATTACTAATAGCCTAACTAGTATATAGTAATAAGAAATTAGAAGTAATAGGATAAATACTATTCTATATAAACTACAGATAATATTTACATCTCTTTAAAACAACTCTGTTAATAAATTTATAAATAGAAACGGCAGCTAATAACGCTAGAGAAATATAAGAAATATATAAAGAAATAAAAGGAAATATATAAAAGGTATAATAAGAAATATATAAAGAAATAAAAGGAAATATATAAAAGGTATAATAAAAAAGTATTAAATATAATAACTAAAAAAAAAGTACCTTATCTAAAGAAGAGGAATGAAGTATATTTACTTATAAAAAATCTTCGTATAATATAACCTAGTAAAAAATTAGACTACGTAAAAGTTAGACTATTTTTAGTTCTTAAATAAATTAGCCTAGTAAACTATAAACTCTAACTTCTAAGTAATATAAAAATCTACCTAGTATTCTACGTATTTACTCTAGAACTAGTAGACTCTAAGATACTACTATAAAAAACCTTCTACTACTAAAAAAATAAAGATAATAAATATAAAGTTAAAGCACTATGTAGGTACTATAAGGTAGACTAATAAAACTTCTAGAGTAATAACTTCTACTAGAAATAGCTAGTAAAGTACAAGAGCTATTCTAAATTAAGAAATATATAGAAACCTAAAGCTAACCTATAGAACTATTAGTAACTACTTAAGGTAGTAAGACTAAGGTTTAATACCTACTACTATACTAGATAAACGTAACTAAGATAGCTACTTATAAAAACTAGAGAGTAGCGCTACTCTCTATAGAACTAAGAAGATTTAAACTACTAAGAATAGACTCTAAAGGAACTAAGAATAGGAAATTATTAAGAAGCTAATTTAGTAAAGAATTAGAAAGAAGAAGACTATTAACCTATAACTAGCCTAAGTTAGTAGGAGCTATACCTATAGAAAATAAAGGTATTATACTTAACTTACCTAACTACTTCTAAACCTAAAGTAAGATAAGGTTCTAATAGGCTATATCTTACTTATAACTCTTTAACTGTACTAACTTACGCTATATATAAGTAACTACTTAAGTAACCTACGCTATAGATTTCTCTATATAATAAAGCGCTAATTTCTTCTTATATTTTTTCTACTCTACCTTCTTTTACTTCTTCTTAGAGATAAATAAACTATACTTAGCCTTTACTATAATACACCTAGTATAGTAACTAAATGCTATATCTATAAAATATTATAGGTTCTTCTTTTTATAATAACTATACTAGAATAATATCTCTTACGTAGCTATATAAACGCGCGCTGCTTAGGACTAACGCTCTAAGGTAGAAGTCTCCTTATAGGGCGTATATACTTTATAGGCTTATTATTTCTTAGGTATAGTTAGTAAGGTCTAAGGAATATAAACTACGTATAGGGAACCTATAGACCTTATACCTATAGTAAAATACAGCATAAGAAGATAAGTAGGGTATTAGGACGATTACCTAGAAAGAGAGGAGGTAATATTAAGATCTAAGAATGTAAAATAAAGGGCGGAATAGATAGAATAATAATAATAGTATAGGGCAGCACTATATTACCTATAACTAAGATTATATAATAATACTATTTCGCTAAGTAAAAACATCCTGCTAAGTAAGAGATAGTTAACTATTACTAGATAGCTATACTATCCTGCGTATTACGGATAATAAAACTATAAAGGAATAGTACTATTATTATAAAGCGAGGAACGAGCGAAGCAATTTATAATTAGTCTTGCTAAATAAACTTTTAGACCTATATTTTCTCTTTTAGACGATTTTCTAACTTAGCTAAAATTTACATAAACTTTAGTATCTAGTAACTAGCTAATTAGAAGCGCTGCAGCTCGCACTAGCTACTATAGTAAACACTAGCTACACGCTAGCTATGCACGTCTATAGTTTTACGCGATACTAGCTATAAAACCTTACTAATATCTATTCTATTACTACGCGTTATATAATTTTCTTTTTACCTTTACTTCTTCTTATCTTAACTTTACGTTATGCTGCCTTAACTACCTCCTACGTTAACCTCGCCTATCTATTTATAGTATAATGCCACTCTATAACCTAAGTGTTACGTTTCTACGGGGTAGCTAATCCTGTAAGGGTAAGTTAGTTCTTAGGCAGGAGTAATAATAGGGGAGAGGTTATTAATTACGTAAGTAAGTAACTAGGTAGTTAGTGTTAAGGTTATAAAACTATTAAATTAATAATACTTACTAGAATCTAAATAATAGATTATTAAATAAGTTAAATACTAGGAACTATAGGGGTTCCTGTTATTTCTATATATAATAATGCTATCCCTTTAGAGTGCCGCTATCCTAGAAGTATAGAAAGGTTAGCTATTCTAGAATAGTTAACTATTCCTTACTTAGCGAGATATTCTTACTTAGTAGGATAGTATTATTATATAATCTTAGTTATAGTAATACAGCGTTACCCTATACCTTTACTATTATCTTATTCTTTCTACCCTTTATTTTATATTCTTAGATCTTAATATTACCTCTCCTCTTTCTAGGTAATTATTCTAATACCCCTACTTATCTTCCTATACTATATTTAATTGTAGGTATAAAGTTTATAGTGCCCTACGTTTAGTTTATATTCTCTAGACCTTACTAACTATACCTAAGGAATAATAAATTAATAGAGCGCGTGCGCCTTATAAGGAAACTTCTACCTTAGAGCGTTAATTCTAGGCAGCGCGTATGCGTGCAGCTACGTAAGAAATATTATTTTAATATAGTTATTATAAAGAGAAGGGTCTATAGTACTTTATAGATATAGCGTCTAGTTACTATACTAGGTATATTATAGTAAAGGCTAAATATAGTCTATTTATTTCTAAGGAGGAGTAGAAGAAGGTAGAGTAGAAGAAGTATAAGAAGGAGCTAGCGCTTCTTTATATAGAAGAGTCTGCTATATAGGTTACTTAGGTAGTTACTTACGTATAGCGTAAATTAGTAAAGCTAAAGAGTTATAAGTAAGATATAGCACGTTATAATCTTACCTTATTATAGGTTTAGAACTAATTAAATAAGTTAAGTATACTACTTCTATCTTTTATAGGTATAGTTCTTACTAACCTAGGCTAGTTATAGGTTAATAGTCTTCTTTCTAATTCTTTACTAGATTAGCTTCTTAATAATTTCTTATCCTTAGTTCCTTTAGAGTCTACTTTTAGTAATTTAGGGTTTTTTTATTTCTATAGAGGATAGTACTACTCTCTAGTTAAGAGTAGCTTTTTTAGTTATATTTATCTAGTATAGTAATAGGCACTAAATCTTAGTCTTACTTCTTTAATTAGTTACTAATAGTTTTATACGTTAGCTTTAGGTTCCTATATATTCTCTAACTTAGAGTAACCTTTCTACTTTACTAGCTATTCCTAGTAGAAGTTACTATCTTAGAAGTCTTATTAGTTTACCTTATAGTAGTTACGCAGTGCTTTAACTTTATATTTATTATCTTTATTCTTTTAGTAGTAAAATATTATTTATAGCGGCGTCCTAGGGTCTACTAGTTCTAGGGTAGATATATAAAATACTAGGTAAATATTTACGTTACTTATAAGTTAGAGTTTATAATTTACTAGGCTAATTTATTTAAGAACTAAAAACAGTCTAACTTTTATATAATCTAGTCCTCTACTAGGTTATATTATACGAAGATTTTTTATAAGTAGATATACTCTATTCCCTTTCTTTAGCTAAGGTACTGTTTTTCGTTTTTAGTTATTATATTTAATACTTTTTTATTATACTTTTTATATATTTTCTTTTATTTCTTTATATACTTTATATATATTTCTAGCGTTATTAGCTGCCATTTTAGTTTATACTTTTATTAGTAGAGTTCTTTTAAAGAGATATAGATGTCTTCTGTAGTTCGCGTAGAACAGTATTTATCCTATTACTTCTAATTTCTTATTATTATATACTAGCTAGGCTATTAGTAATAGTAATACCTAATTATTTTATAGTTTATTACTATATATTTTTAGATAGGTTTTTATAGTTCTGTTTGTTTGTTCTATCTATCTGTCTATTTATAGATAGTAGGCCGTTAATAGTTTTTATTTTATTCTAATAAGTGCTATTAATATTATCTAGTAGTTAGATATAAATAGTTTATCTTAATTACTAATAATTATTCTTAGTATTCTATAATACCTAACTAGTTAGTCTAGGATTATAAATCTAAGTTATCTTACTATGTAGGTATTATAGAATAGAATTATCTCTATATACTTAGTAAATTAGTTAATAATTACTAGTATCGCGTTATAAGATATGTTAGTTACTAGGTTCTTAGAGTTTAGTAATCTAGTAATAAAGTCTATAGAGATATTAGTTTAGGGTTCTTCTAGAATCTAGATTACTTACATTTCTTTGTATAGTGCGTAAGTGCTAT
Organism: Lentithecium fluviatile CBS 122367; assembly: GCA_010405425.1. Classification (NCBI taxonomy): domain Eukaryota; kingdom Fungi; phylum Ascomycota; class Dothideomycetes; order Pleosporales; family Lentitheciaceae; genus Lentithecium; species Lentithecium fluviatile. The sequence goes on along the minus strand of MU005591.1, from coordinate 651,092 downwards.
ATTTATTTTTCTAGTAGTCTATATATTTTTAAATATAGTTTATAACTTTCTACTTTATTTCTTTAAAGTAGTAGTTACGTTAAATAAGTTCTATAGTCCTTATAATGCTAGGGTGTTTATATATTAGGTTATTATAGTATTATCTAATAACTTATTCTTATTATTCTTTAGGTACTTCTTATTCTATTATAAGGAGTATATTAAGTTCTTATAATAGGCTAAGTAATCTATCCTTATTTTATACTAGAATAGTAGCGCGTGTAATTATTTTATTTCCTACTAAGTTACTGTATTAGCTTAGTGCGTTAGCGCGTCTATTTTCCTTTTTAGGTATATACATAATTTTAAACTTATACTATCTAAGTACTTTAGACTATCTTACTTATTAGAGTGTAAGATCCTTTATTATAGTAAATCTTAGAAGGTTTTTATAATTAGTAAAGATAATAAGTTTAGAGTAGCTATATACGTAGATTTACTAGTGCTTAAGTGCTTTAATAATTATAAATAGTTTCTTATTATAGATATTATATTATATCTCTGCATCTATAAGCTTCCTTAAGTAGTAGGCTATTAGATACTATTTTTCGTTTATTTTTTATTTTACGTAAGCTCTAAGGGCTTAATTGCTTACGTCTGTTTTAATCCGTAATAGCTTATTACTTTAGAAGTTAATAAGTACTGGTAGTGTAATATATGCTATCTATAGGAGTTAAAAGGCCTTTTCCTATTCGTCTCTCTATATAAATAGTATATTCTTCTTTATAAGTTCTATTAGAGGTGTAGTAACTACTACGTATTTTTTAATAAACTATTAATTAAATCTATAGAATTCTAGGAACTCTTAGATATGTTTTACTATTTTTAATTATAGCTATATACGTATAGCTTTAATCTTATCTAGGCTTATCTTAATACCTTATATATTAATAACGAAGCCTAAGAATTTAAGTTCTTATATATAGAACTTGCATTTCTTAGGTTTTAGGCGTAGGTTTACTTTTTCTAGAGCGTTAAGTACTGCCTTAATATATTCTTAGTAGTTCTTATTATATTCTAAGAAGATAAGAATGTTATCTATATAGGTAATAATAAATATGTTAAGGTGTTCTCTTAGTACATTATTAACTAGTGCTTAAAATATTACTAGTGTATTAGTAAGTCTAAAGGGTATAACTAGATATTTATAGAGTCTATATCTTAATTAGAATACTATATTTTATTCTTTGCCTTCTTTTATTTATATAAGGTAGTAGCCGTCTTAAAGGTCTAATAAGGTAAAGATAGTTACTTTTACGAGTCTATCCCTTAGTTTAGCTGCGTTTAGTAATAAATATTAGTTTTTAATAGTTATTATATTAAGTCTTTAATAATCTATATAAGGTTGCAGTTCTCTATCTTTCTTTTTTATAAAAGTAAATAGGCTAGCTACTAGTAATTTTAAGGTTTAAATATATTTCTTCTCTAGGTTTTTCTTTATAAATTCTCTTTCCTATTTAAGTTTCTTACCTGTTTTAGCGTAGAGTAGTCTAAAGGGTAGTACTTTTCCTTCTTCTAGGTTAATTATATAATTCTAGGATTAGTATTTAGGTAGGTTTACTTTTTCTTCCTTTTCCTAAAATAAGTATTCCTATTTCTTATATTATTTAGGAATGCTATAAGTTATACTAATACTTAGCTTCTTATATTTCTTAACCTAGTAGTTCCTACTAGCGTCTTCTAAGGTTAATTTATATTTATTAACTTTTAGTTATAAGAGTATATTAAGTTCTCTTTTATCTATTATTAGACTCTACTAATATATAGGCTTTACTTATAATATATAGTTATAGCGCGTTAAGGATATCTTTTCTTTATCCTATTTAATATATAGGTTATACCTTCTTAACTATAGTAACCTAAGTACTACTTTATAACTAGAGGATCTTAGTATATTAAAGGTAATCTATTCTTAGTATTTATTAATCTTAAGCGTTGCTTTAACCTTATAGTCTATTCTTAGTATCTTAGGCATTAGTGCCCTATCTCCTATATATAGAAGGTAAGATTATTATTTCTATCTTAACGTAAGTCTAGCTTTTCTAGTAGTAGTTAGTAAGATATAATTCTTCTATACCCCTAAGTCTATTATAGCTCTAGCTTTAATATTTCTAACTTAAATAGTAAGTTTTATTAATACTCTATTACTTATAGTATTAAACTCTTAAAAGGTATCTTCCCGCCTTAGTTTTAGTCTAAAAAAGGTTATTATCTAAGTTTAGGTGCTTAATAGTTATTATTACTTTATCCTCTACTAAGTTTATATTTTATACTATATCTAGAATTAATTTACATAGCGAATACTAGGAGGTAGAAGTAAAAACTATTTTCTCTTTTCTTATTATAGTGTTTCTTACACATTGCTTCTAGGTAGTTTTACTATTTATCCTAAATATAGATGCTATCTATAAGTAGGGTGCATACTATATTTTCTACGTTAGTTTTCTATAGAAAGTACTATGCTTTACGTTTATCTTATAGGTATTTATTATACTTATCTATAAGGTAATTAAACTATTCCTACTTACATTAATATCTAGCTCTAGGGAAGTAGCTTCTATTAACTTTATCTATATAGTATATCTTATAGTAGTCGTCTACGTATATTATATAGCTTATACTTCTATATTTAGGGTTGCGTATATTAACGTAGTAACGTAGTTAGTAGTTTAGTTATTTATTATTATACTTCTAGCTTTTATTTTAATACTTATAGTTATATTTTATAGTATCCTATATTTTCTAGGTAACTATATAGTGTCTTTCCTTATTTTCTTTTATAGGTTTAGGTTTCTTTTCTATAATTCTATATAGTAGAGTATCTCTATTACGTAGTTATATCTTAAAGTTATTAAGAAAGTCCTATACTATAGGCGTGCCTAGATAAGGTTCCTTTATATCTAGATACAGAGTTAGCGTTTACTAAATAGAGTAGTAGAGTTCTTCTCTGCTATTAAGTTCTTCTAAATCTTTATAAAGTTATTTATCTAGAGTATCTAGTTATTCTATAGTTTCTAAGTTAATTCTTTTAATTTTACTAACTACGTCCTATTCTTTATCTTTATCTATTTTCTATTTTTTCTTAGATATAACGTTTAGCTATTACTTAACTTTATTCTTAGAATAGTAGTTCTTTATAAGGTAGCTAGGCTTACTATATATAAAGTATTTACGCGTCTTTACTTCTTAAAACTATAGTTCCTTTAAAGATCCTCTAGAGTTGCGCTAATATAGCTTATAAAAGCCTAGTTCTTTTATTTCCCTTTTCTCTAAGTTATTATACTAAATTCCTTTTATTAGCTAATAACTATAGTTATTATATTAGTAGCGCTGTAGTTAACTACCTAAGGCTTAAGGCTTTATTAGGTAGCTATTAGGTAGCTCTCTAAAGCTAGAGCGTAGCTTCTATCCTTACTAGCGTAGTTCTTAATATAGTTTATACTATTTAGCGTTAATTCTAATATACTCTTTATAAAGATTCTTTAAGAAGGTAGTAAGGTTTCTAGAGCGTAGTAGTTCTTTATAGATTTTTAGTTTTAAGCCTTATTTATATATAACTATTAAGGGTACTTTCTTCTAGTTAAGCTATATAGTATATTTCTTAAAATATATAGCGTAATTAGTAATAGAATACGTCTATTAGAGTTACTATATAGCTTATTTAGTAAAAGGTACTTAGTTAGTAATACTAAAAAGCTACCTAAATTCTTTCTTAAAGTTCTTATAGTCTTTAATAATTTAGTTAATAGCGTTACCTTTACAGTTTTTCTTAGCTAGGTAGCTTAATAGGTATAGTTAGATCTAGGTAGCTACCTTACTTTATAAGTATAATACTATAAGGATAACTTTCTCCTTACCCTCTATTTTAGGTTCTAAGATATAAAAGTAGAGTTTAAGTTAAAGGATCTATCCTTTAAGTTTATTATAGTCTCTATAGTATAGGTCTAGCTTAGCTGCCTTATTCTTAGGGTTAGTAACTATAGTAATATCTTTAAAGTTACTTATATTAAGGATGTTTAATATATTACGTTCCTATAGAGTAGCTAATTCTATAAGGGTAAGTTAGTTCTTAGATAGAAGTAATAATAAAAAAGAGGTTATTAATTACGTAAGTAAGTAACTAGGTAGTTAGTATTAAGGTTATAAAACTATTAAATTAATAATACTTACTAGAATCTAAATAATAGATTATTAAATAAGTTAAACACTAGGAACTATAGGGGTTCTTATTATTCCTATATATAATAATACTATTCCTTTAGAGTGCCGCTATCCTAGAAGCATAGGAAGGTTAGCTATCCTAGGATAGTTAACTATCCCTTACTTAGCGAGATGTTCTTGCTTAGTAGGATAGTGTTATTACATAATCTTAGTTACGGTAATACAGCGTTGCCTCGCACCTTTACTATTATCCTATTCTTTCCACCCTTTATTCTACATTCTTAGATCTTAACACTAAGTAGGACTAGTTTTACTTAGGTAAATAGAAGTAATTATATACTATATACTTAATAGCACTGCGCCCTACTAAACACGCTTATAATTATATAAAGAGTAATCTAGGTTCGCCCTCCTTAAAACGTCTATCTATCTTTAGGTTTTAGGTTAATCTCTTACCTCTATCTGCGCTACTATTAGTAAACGTAGAACTAACTATATAGTAGGTCTCTTAGTTCTTATAGCTATTAAGTATTCTAAGTATTCTATTTACTTTATAGTCTACTTCTATGTTACAGCCTAGCTTAATATCTTTATAGCTTAGTCTAGCTCTTTAGCAAATTATACCTATTCTATAGCTAGTTATACCTACCTACCTACGCTTAGTCTTTCTACTACTAACTCTATCGCCTTAGGCCCTACGCCTAGTCTTTCTACCTCTACCCTCTTTATTTACGCTAATTCTATTCTAGAAGATTTTATAGAACGTATTTTTATCTACTCTATAGTATTTAGTAGAGGGTATTAGTTCTAGTATTAGTTAACTATTATTAGTTATTAAAGATCTAAATATTACTAATTTTAAGGATGCTAAATTATACGCCTATAGTATACTACCTACTTATCTAGATATTAATTTTAATAAGGATAACTATCTAGTAGATCCTGCTATTTTAGCATAGAATAAGGGCTATATTAAGAGGTTCTACTAGGCACTTTATAAAGAATAAATAGATATATATAATATCTATAATTACTGCTAGTTTATATTAGATATATACTATAGTAAATATTAAGATTACTATAATAACTAGGTTAAACACTCTAATAACAGCGACTAGATTCCTCTATATAGGTGTAATAATAAGATAGACCTAGGTTCTATACCTACCTATCTGCCTAGCCTTACTAATATTAAAGAGATGCTTATTGCTAAGGTATATATATTTATAAAGATATAATAATACTAGGGTCTTTAATAGAAGTATTATAGGTATATATGCTATTTTACTATTAATATTATAAAGACTTTTATAAAGCTACTATTATTACCTTTATAGTTAGATATTATTATATTATAACTACTGCACTTAGATAAGGATAACTAGAGGGCTATTTAGCGCTAGTTTAAGAAGAACTTTAAGGTTTACTATTTAGTAGTACTAGTGTAGTTAGTCTTTCTAAAGAATAATTATTCTAAATACTCTAATATAGAGATTAACTATACTACTGTTTAGCAGCTTCCTATAAATAACTTTATCTAGAACTAACTTTTATTAACTAAGTATATGTCACGCCTATATTGGTATCCACTACCCCGCACGTGCCCTTGCTAAGGCGAGGCCTACACATACCTTCGTATTAGTATATATATTATTCTATACCACGCCTAGTATTGGAAACCGATACTGCATGCCAAATCTTTTAGATGTGCGGCCTAGTGGTATAGAGCTAGTCCCTTACAGTATAGTCCTAAAGGAAGCCTACCTATATAGGCTGTTAATATTTAACTAACGTAGTTAAGCATATTATTTACTCCTATAGATTTACTACTAAGAAGTGTAGTATTTATACTACTGTTATAATAACTATTAATTCTAGCTACTTTAGATAATAGATTAGTTAATATCGCTAAGTTATATTATAGTAGTAGTTCTATCTTTAATAACTCTAATAATAAGGAGGAGAATCTTAAGCCTCCTAACGCCTCTGTAGTACTAGACCTTCTTCTAGATATAGGTAAGTTTAAGACCCTTTAACGCTAGATCTAGGGCTACTATAAGTATATCTACCTTACTATTAGTTTAGTCTACTAAACGCTAATATCTAAATTTAGTAGTAAGGAGTTAGTTCTTAGCTTAGCTTTTCTAACGCTATATTCTACTAGGATAGAAGAGTATATGCTTCCTTATTAGTAAGTAGTAGACTACCTTACCTACGTTTAATATATAATATACTATAAGAACTGCTAATTTACTTAATATTCTCGCTTTTAATTTATAACTTTTAATACTATTCTTTATTAATAAATAGCAGTAAAGGCTAAGTTCTTTATAAATTAAACTATGGATTTAGAGCTAATTATAGTAGACTATATTAAAGCTACGTTTAATAGTCCTAATAGTAAAAAGCAGTTAATAGACTCTATTATTTAGTACTCTGCCTCTATTTACGGCTCTTATGCGTATTAGTCTATAGAAGAAAAGAGCCTAGAGGTACTAGTAAGTCTATGTTAAGATCCAAGAATGTGGAACAAAGGGTAGAAAGGATAGGACGACAGCGATAATACGGGGCAACGCTGTAATACCGTAACTAAGATTAGGTAATAACACCATCCCGCTAAGCCACAATATCCTGCTAAGCGAGGGATAGTTAACTATCCCTAGATAGCTAAACTATCCTATGCTTTTAGGATAGCAGTACTTTAAAGGGATAGCATTACTATATATAGGAATAACAGGAACTCTATAGTTCCTAGTATTTAACTTATTTAATAATCTATTATTTAGATTCTTATAAGTATTATTAATTTAATAGTTTTATAACTTTAATACTAACTACCCTATTACTTACTTACATAACTAATAACCTTCTTTCTTATTATTACTTCTACCTAAGAACTAACTTACCCTTATAGAACTAGCTACCCTATAGGAACGTAACACATTAAACACCCTTAATATAAGTAACTTTAAAGGTATTACTATAGTTACTAACCTTAAGAATAAGGCAGCTAAGCTAGACCTATACTATAAAGACTATAATAAACTTAAAGGATAGATTCTTTAACTTAAACTCTACTTTTACGTCTTAGAACCTAAAATAAAGGGTAAGGAGAAAGTTATCCTTATAGCATTATACTTATAAGGTAAAGTAGCTATCTAGATCTAACTATACCTCTTAAGCTACCTAGCTAAGGAGAATTACGAAAGCGACGCTATTAACTAGATTATTAAAGACTATAAGAACTTTAAGAAAGAACTTAGGTAGCTTTTTAGTATTACTAACTAAGTACCTCTTACTAAATAAGCTATATAATAACTCTAATAGACGTATTTTATTACTAATTATGCTATACACTTTAAGAAATACGCTATGTAGCTTAACTAGAAAGAAGTACCCTTAATAGTTATATATAAATAAGGCTTAAAACTAAAAAATTATAAAGAGCTACTACGCTCTAGAAACTTTATTACCTCTCTAAAGGACCTTTATAAAGAATCTATTAGAATTAATACTAAATAGTATAAGTTATATTAAGAACTACGCTAAAGAGAATAAAAGCCGCGCTTTAGCTTTAGAAAGCTACTTAATAGCTATCTAGTAAAGCCTTAAGCCTTAGGTAGTTAACTATAGCGCTACTAATATAATAATTATAGTTATTAGCTAATAAAAGGAATCTAGTATAATAACTTAGAGAAAAGGAAATTAGGAGGATTAGGCTTTTATAAGCTTTACTAGCGTAACTCTAGAGAACCTCTAATAGAACTATAGTTCTAAGAAGTAGAGACACGTAAATACTTTAAATATAGTAAGCCTAGCTACCTTATAAAGAACTGCTATTCTAGGAATAAAGTTAAATAATAACTAAATATTATAATAAAAGATAACTAGAAAATAGAGGAAGAAGAATAGAACGTAGTTAACGTAATTAAAAGAATTAATCTAGAGATAATAGAACGCCTAGACACTCTAGATAAGATCTAGAAGAACTTAATAATAAAGAAGAACCCTATTACCCTATCTAGCAAGCGCTAACGCTGTATCTAGATATAAAGGAACCTTACCTAGGCACGCCTATAGTATAGGACTTCCTTAAGGAGTTTAAGACGCAACTACGTAATAGAGATACTCTACTATATAAGATTCTAGAAGAGAAACCTAAGCCTATAAAAGAAAATAGAGGAAGACTCCGCGTAGTTACCTAAAAGATAGAGGATACTATAGAGTATAATTATAAGTATTAAAATAAGAAATAGAAGTATAATAATAAACTGCTAAACTACTAACTACGCTATTACGTTAATATACATAATCTTAAATATAAGAGTATAAACTATGTAATATGCGTAGATAACTACTATAAAGTATACTACGTAGATAAGGTTAATAGAAGCTACTTCCTAGAAGCTAGATATTAATATAAGTAGGAATAGTTTAATTGCCTTATAGATAAATGCGATAAACACCTATAGGACAAACGCGAAGCATAGTACTTTCTATAGAAAACTAACGCGGAAAACACAGCATGCACCTTACTTATAAATAGCATCTGCATCTAGGATAAATAGCAAACCTGCCTAGAAGTAATGTGCAAGAAGCACTATTATAAAAAGAAAAAACACAGCTTTTACTTATATCCTCTAGTGTTCGCTATATAAATTAACCCTAGATACAGTATAAGGTATAAGCTACGCAGAGGGCGAAGTAATAATAATAACTACTAAGCACCTAAACTTAGATAATAACCTTTTTTAAGCTAAAACTAAGGTAAGAAAACGCCTTTTAAGAATTTAATGCTATAGGTAATAGAGCATTAATAAAACTTACTATCTAAGTTAGAAACATTAAGGCTAGAGCTATAATAGACTTAGAGGTATAAGAGAACTATATCTTACCTACTACTACTAGAAAAGCTAGACTTACGTTAAGATAG
>MU005591.1:623575-641859 GCA_010405425.1 Lentithecium fluviatile CBS 122367 | reverse complement strand
AATTACCTTTAATATACTAAGATCCTCTAGTTACGAAGTAGTACTTAGATTACTATAGTTAAGAAGATATAACCTATATATTAAATAGAATAAAGGAAGAATATCCTTAACACGCTATAACTATGCATTATAGGCAGTACCTATATATTAGTAGAGTCTAATAATAGATAAAAGAGAACTTAATATACTCTTACAACTAGAAGTTAATAAATATAAATTAACCTTAAAAGACGCTAGTAAGAACTACTAGGTTAAAAAACGTAAGAATATAAGTAATAGTACAGCTTATAGCATTCTAGAATAGTATAAAAAATAAGAACACCTATTTTAGAAAAGGAAAGGAAAGGTAAACCTACCTAAGTACTAACTCTAGGATTATATAATTAACCTAGAAGAAGGAAAAGTACTACCCTTTAGACTACTCTACGCGAAAACTAGTAAAGAGCTTAAATAGAAAAGAGAATTTATAAAGAAAAACCTAGAGAAAGGATATATTTAACCCTTAAAATTACTAGCAGCTAGCCTATTTACCTTTATAAAAAAGAAGAATAGAGAACTATAACTATATATAGATTATTAGTAACTTAACGTAATAACTGTAAAAAACTAATACCTATTACCTAACGCAGCTAAACTAAGAGACAGACTTATAAAAGTAACTATCTTTACCTTACTAGACCTCTAAGACGGCTACCACCTTATATAGATAAAAGAAGAGGAAGAATAGAAGATAGTATTCTAATTAAGATATAGACTTTATAAATATCTAGTTATGCCTTTTAGACTTACTAATGCACTAGCAACGTTCTAAGCACTTATTAATAACGTATTATAAGAACACCTTAACATATTTGTTATTACCTATATAAACAACATCCTTATCTTCTCTAAGCACGATAAAGATTACTAAGGATATGTTAAGGCGGTACTTAGTATATTAGAGGGAGTAAACCTGCGCCTAAAACCTAAGAAATACAAGTTCTATATATAAGAACTTAAGTTCTTAGGCTTCGTTGTTAACATATAAGGCATTAAGATAAGCCTAGATAAAATTAAAGCTATACGTATATAGCTATAGCTAAAGACAGTAAAACATATCTAAGAGTTCCTAGAATTCTATAGATTTAATTAATAGTTTATTAAAAAATACGTAGCAGTTACTACACCCCTAATAGAACTTATAAAGAAGAACATACTATTTATATAGAGAAACGAATAAGAAAAGGCTTTCTAGCTTCTACGAATAAGAAAAGGCTTTCTAGCTTCTACGAATAAGAAAAGGCTTTCTAGCTTCTACGAATAGCATGCATTACACCGCTAGTACTTATTAACTTCTAAAGCGATAAGCTATTATAAATTAAGATGAACGTAAGCGACTAAGCTCTTAGAGCCTACGCAAAGTAAGAAAGAAATAGAAAATAGCACCTAATAGCTTACTACTTAAGGAAGCTTATAGACGCAGAAACATAATATAATATCTATAATAAGAAACTGTTTACGATTGTTAAAGCACTTAAATACTAGTAAATCTACGCATATAGCTGTTCTAAACTTATTATCTTTACTAATTATAAGAACCTCCTAAGGTTTATAATAATAAAAGATCTTACGCTAAGATAAGTAAGATAGTCTAAAGTACTTAGATAGTATAAGTTTAAGATTATATACATACCTAGAAAAGAAAACGGACGCGCTAATATACTAAGCTAATAAAGCGACTTAGCTAGAGATAAAATAATTACACGCGCTACTATTCTAGTATAAAATAAAGATAGATTACTTAGCCTATTATAAGAACTTAACACACTCCTTATAATAGGATAAGAAGTACCTAAAAAACAATAAGAATAAGTTATTAAGTAATATTATAACGACTTAATATACGGACACCCTAGTATTATAAGGACTATAGAACTTATCTAGCGTAATTACTAATTTAAGGGAATAAAGTAAAAGGTTATAAACTATATTTAGAAATGCGCAGACTGTTAGAAGAATAAACATAGTACTTATATACTATATAGAGAAATGCAAGCTATCTAAATTCTAGAAGAACTCTAGACTAACATCTCTATAGACTTTATTACTAGTCTACTAAACTCTAGGGACCTAGTAACTAACACATCCTATAACGTAATACTAGTAATTATTAACTAATTTACTAAGTATGCAGAGATAATTCTATTCTACTATACTTATATAGCAAGATAACTTAGATTTATAATTCTAGACTAACTAGTTAGGCATTACAGAATACTAAGAATAATTATTAGTAATTAAGATAAGCTATTTATATCTAACTACTAGACAATATTAATAGCACTTATTAGAACGAAACGAAAACTATTAACGGCCTATTATCTATAAATAGATAAATAAACAGAACAAATAAACAGAACTATAAAAACCTACCTAAAGATATACAGCAATAAATTATAAAATAATTAGGTATTACTACTACTAATAGCTTAATTAGCATATAATAATAAGAAATTAGAAATAATAGGATAAACACTATTCTATGCGAACTACAGAAGATATCTATATCTCTTTAAAAGAACTCTACTAATAAAAGTATAAACAGAAATAGCAAATAATAACGCTAAAGATATACATAAAGTATATAAGGAAATAAAAGAAAATATATAAAAGGCATAATAAAAAAGTATTAAATATAACAACTAAAAACGAAAAACGGCACCTTAGCTAAAGAAGGGGGATAGAGTATATCTACTTATAAAAAATCTTCGCATAATATAACTAAGTAAAGGATTAGACTATGTAAAAGTTAGACTGTTTTTAGTTCTTAAATAAATTAGTTTAGTAAATTATAAACTCTAACTTCTAAGTAATGCAAAGGTTTACCTAGTGTTTTATATATTTATCTTAGAGCTAGTAGATTCTAGGATGCTGTTATAAATAACGTTCTATTATTAGAAGGATGAAGATAATAAATATAAAGTTAAAGCACTATGCGGGTACTGTAAAGTAGATTAATAAGACTTCTAGAATAGTGACTTCTACTAGGAATAGCTAGTAAAATAGAAAAGTTATTCTAAGTTAGAAAATATATAGGAACCTAAAGCTAACCTATAGAACTATTAGTAACTACTTAAAAAAGTAAGACTAAGGTTTAATACTTATTATTATATAGGATAAGCGTAACTAAGAAAACTACTTTTAGCTAGAGAGCAGTACTATCCTCTATAATAGTAAAAAAACCTAAACTGCTAAGAATAAACTCTAAAGAAACTAAGTATAAGAAATTATTAAGAAGCTAATCTAATAAAGAATTAGGAGGAAGACTATTAACCTATAACTAGCCTAGGTTAGTAGAGACTATACCTACAGGAAATAAAGATAGCGCACTTAACTTATTTAATTAGTTCTAAACCTATAGTAAAGTAAGGTTATAACGCGCTATATTTTACTTATAACTCTTTAACTTTACTAGTTTACACTACGCGTAGGTAACTACCTAAGTAATCTATGCAGTAGACTTCTCTATATAAAGAAGCGCTAACTTCTTCTTACGCTTCTTCTGCTCTACCTTCTTCTACTCCTCCTTAGGAATAAATAGACTACACTTAGCCTTTATTATAATATACCTAGCGTAATAACTAGACGCTATATCTATAAAATACTATAGACCCTTCTTTTTATAATAACTATACTAAAATAATATCTCTTACGTAGCCGCGCGCATACGCGCTGCCTAAGATTAACGCTCTAAGGTAGAAGTTTCTCTATAAGGCGCACGCGCTCTATTAGTCTGTTATTCCTTAGGCATAGTTAGTAAGGCCTATAGAATATAAATAAAGCGTAGGGGTATTATAAACTTTATACTAATAGTAATATAGTATAGGAGGATAAGCAGGGGTATTAGGACGATTACCTAGGAAGAAGGGAGGTAATGTTAAGATCTAAGAATATAGAATAAAGGGCGGAAAGGATAGGATAATAGTAATAATATAGGGTAACGCTGTAACACTGTAACTAAGATTAGGTAATAACACTATCCTACTAAGCTACAATATCCTGCTAAGCGAGGGATAGTTAACTATTCCTAGATAGCTAAACTATCCTGTGCTTTTAGGATAGCGGTACTTTAAAGGGATAGCATTACTGTATATAGGAATAATAGGAACCCTATAGTTCCTAGTGTTTAACATATTTAATAATCTATCGTTTAGATTCTTATAAGTATTATTAATTTAATAGTTTTATAACTTTAATACTAACTACCCTGTTACTTACTTACGTAACTAATAACCTCCTCCCTTATTATTACTCCTGCCTAAGAACTAACTTACCCTTATAGGACTAGCTACCCTATAGAGACGTAACAGTCTAATACTAGGACTAATACTAGAACTAATACTAATACGCTTATAGATTTAGTAGTTATTATTACTCTACCTATTTATTATATATTTAGCTACTAATTATTATTAGTATAATCTAATACGTTTTATACTATAGTTTAAGAAGTAGAAGACAGCTACTATAGTATAATGCGTATAACTAGTAATAAACTTTATTCGCAATTATCTATATATTATTACCTATTAGTTCTATAAGCAATTTAACCTATTTAAAAAGCTAGTTATTAGGCTAGAGTTTAACGTTATTAATTTTTAGAATTAATATAAATAGTAGAGTAGAGAGAGCACTTATAACTATAGACTATACTACTATAGTAACGCACTAAATTTAGATATAGAGCTTAATAATACTAGCTCTAAGTTTAGTAGAATGCGTCTCGCCTAGTATTAGAGCTATTATATTAGCGCTATTTATCCTAATCTAGTATGCTAGAAGGTTCTATAGGAGAGCTCTCTACTCTCTCTACTATTTAATTAAATAACCTTAAATTTTATAGAGCTTAGGTTAATTCTTACTTACTACTACCTTTATATCTACTAGACATTATATTATAAGAAGAAGAATAAAACTACTAGCTAGAAGGTCTGTTAGTTTAACGTACTATAAAAAATAAATAATAGTCCTTTTTAGAAGAAGCTACTAGGTAAATTATATATATAACTAAGAGCTTATTAGAATTACTTCTATCTAAATGCGTATAATTAAACTCTAGCCCTTGCCTAGTAGACTAATACTAATATTTAGGCCTAAACTAGTACTACTAGAGTAGTTTAGTATATAGGTGTTTACGCAGCTAAGGGTAAGAAGTAAATAGAGAGTTATAAGGATATAGCTACTTATATTCTTCTATTTTTAAATAGTAAGAACTTACTTTTCTCTTTAGCTATAAAGCTTATAAATTAATTAGTAAGCTAGTAAAACTATAGCGCTTAGAAGATTTACTATCTTCTATTAGACCTCCCTTTAGTTTACTATACTTAGATTATTCTTAATATTAATTACTACCTAAAGGTAGAGTATCTTATTACCTTTTAGTTCTATTAGCTAGATCCTAAATAGAGTAATACTATAGATATAGATAAACTAGAGCCCTTACCCTTTTAGTAAAGTTATTCTATCTTTTTAAAATATAAAAAGCGCCTAGCACCTCTAGAAACTCTTCTCTACCTAAAGTTCTTACTTAAGTATTCTTATACTACTCCTATATAAAAACAACCTTAGGCAAAGTAGTAAGTATTAAAGCTATATTCCTAGTACTCTTTAGCTCTTTAGGTAGAGGACTTTACTTAGGTAAAACTTATACTTTACTATTCTTTTCGTACTTTTAAGAACGTTAAAATAATTAATAGAAAGGTATTTAATACTTATGCGGAGGCCTACCTTAAGTACTAGGCTATATATACGCATTTACTAGATAGCTACGGTTCCTTAGCCCTACTAGCAGAAGAAGATTCTAAATAGGAAAATATTAATCTACTAGATAACTTCTTCTTTAATAAGTTAGCTACCTAACGTTCTAGATCTTAGAGTATTATTATTAATAATAATAATAACTATAGTAATTATCTAATTAATAGAGAGAAGAATTAGAATAACCCTATATATAAGTATATGTATAATCTCTATCCTAGTTATTACTAGAAGGAAATAAAGCGCCTATATCTAATAAACTAGGTAGTCTAGACTAATACCTCGCCTAATACCCTCTAGCTAAAGCAGTAGCTACTTTATAACCTTATTATTAACTATATTACTTCGTATTAGTAAGAATAATATCTACTATAACTATTTATTAATCTAGATAGCGCTAGTAGAATAGGAAAGACTTATACTATTAAAGTTATTTCTACTATATTATTCTCTACTACTAAGCGCTATAGATAGGGTTTACTAATTATTTAATACGCGCCTACTAGTATAGCTACCTTTCTTATTTCTAGTAAGATAGTTAATTCTCTTTTTTAAATCCCTATTTAACTGCGCGGGGGGGAACTTCCTTCTATATTACCTAGCGCTCTTTAATAGGTCTAGGCTATATTTTAGGATATATAGTATATTATTATTAATAAAAAGTTAATAATTAGCCTTACTATTCTAGTATAAATTTATATATAATACTATAAGATCTAGCTAGATAAGTAGCATCTTAGCTTTACTAGAGTTAATATTATTTTAGCTAGAAATTTCTACTAGCTGCTACTAGTTACGCAGTAATCCTTATTTAATAATACTTATACTTCTTCTCTTACTAATACGTAAGGTTAGTTACTATATCTTAAGTTTAAGCGTACTATTATTCTTAACGTAACTATACGTTAGTAGAGTAATACTTAGACTAAGTTTTATAATACCTTAGCCTATATTTACGTTAAGGATCTAAAGGTTAATAACTAGAACTTGCTTATAAAGCAGTATTATATTACTCTTTCTTAAGAAAAGAGAGATTTCTTCTTTACTACTATACGTCTTTACGTAAAGCAGTAAGAGGTTAGTAGTATTAACTATATTTATATATATAATTCTAGCTAGCTAGTCTTTATTATAAAAGCTATCTATAATAATACTAAGGCGGCTAGTATTTTCTCTAAGAAGGAAGGAAACTTATATAGTAAGCTTTCTCTATATATTAGTAGTCGCGTTATATTACTTAAGAATATATAGATAGAGAGAAGGTTAGTTAATAGTACTATAGGAATAGTAGTTAATATTCTTTAGCTATAAGCTACTAAGGAGTGTAGAAAGACCCCTCCTTTAGCTATTATTATTATATTTAATGCGTATAATAGGCCTAGATTATACTTACTAGAAGATAGTAAGGTTATTATATCTATCTTTACTATTTCCTAGAAGTTTATACTAAATTAAGTAATATATATAAGGATTTAATTTCCTCTTATATTAGCCTAAGCTATTATAGTCTATAAGTCTTAGAGTCTAAGTCTAAAAAAAGCAGTTATTTATATAAGTAGTAAGCGCGATTATATTCTAGGACTTATATACGTAGCTCTATCTCGCGTAAAGACTCTAGAGGGTCTTATATTTAAGAATTCCTTTACCTATTAGTATCTAAAGTAGAAAAAGAGTAGGATATATATAAAAAGAGAGGTAAATTTAGCATAGCATCTTAAATAGCAGGTTTCTATAGTAGATACTATATTTTAGCTAGCTACTATACTTCTACGTTAGTTCTAATATCTTAACTAATACCTAGCATCTGCTGTGCTATCCTATCTGCTATATCTATATAAGAATGCTAAATACCTAGTATTACGCTAGGTATTAGCCCTACTTCCTCTCTCTAACGCTAAACTATATACTTATTTCTTTATCTAGGTCTATTAGACTCTTATCCTTCTATTTACTCTTCTTATTCTAATAGCCCTTCTTATCCTTACTACCCTTATTTATCTAAATATCTTTATTATCCTCTCTACTTATCTTATCTATATTTACTATACTACCCTTATCTTTACTAGTATTAGACTTAGTAATAGCTATATAGTTACTATCTATCTCTTTACTATTAATCTCTATTCTATTTTTATTATTACCTACTCTATTACTTATATTTACTAGGTTAAGCAGCTTACACTGTAGTAATATATCCTTAGATAGTATTTTATTATTATAAATACTATCTAGAATCTTCTTAGTATATATAGAGTTATATGTCTTAAGCCTAAGTTTATAGAAGGTATTTATAAACGCGTTATAAATTAGTTCTAGTATTACTAGCGCCTTCTTTTAGATAGCTAGGTAAATTTTACTACTCTAATACTCGCTATAGCCCTAGCATATAAATATTATAGATATAAGAGTTAACTAGGCTTTACTAAAGATAGTATAGAGTTTTAGAAGAGAAAGTCTAGATATAAAATCTATATTTATATAGTAGTTACTAATATAGTTTACGTATATAGTTTTAATCTCTTAAACTTATAATATTATTAGATTATATAGACTAATACTAGAACTAATACTATACTTACTTATCTTAGTTATATAAAGTAGCTACTTATAATGCCTCTTTAGCTAGAACTACTAGGTATTCGTTAGCCTAGCCCCGGCACGTAACCGGCTCTATATAGTCTTAGCCTTAAACCCCCTTACTCTATAAGGATTTGTCTAATCTCTTAATATACTATATACTTTCTATCTAGTCCTCTTTCTGCTACTAGTGCTCTTATAATTTAAATTCTTCTCTACTCCTCCTTAGATTTAGTAGTTAGAAGACTAGATAAAAAGTTTTTTATACTATCTTTATTAACCTTACCTAATATTATACTAAGTAATGTTAAGCTTATAAGTAACGCGTAAGAAGCGCTAGGCTACTATAGGCTCTAACCTAGAGCTAAGCACTACCTAGGTAGGTTCTAAATAGCTATAGCGTAACCTTATATTAGACCTTATACGCAAGCTATAGCCTAATAAAGAATATAATATTAAGTTACTAGAACGTAACCTAGAAGATTATAGAGTCCTTATAACGTACCTAGGAACCTCCTATAATACTAATAGTAATTAATAATTACGCACTATTAGAGATATACTATCTAAATTATCCTCTAGAGAAGAATTAGGCTCTACTAGAAACTAGTAAGAACCTAACGCGCCCTTACACTTGCAACGTTAAGGTAGCTACCTATATATAAGCTAATACTTATTTATCGCGGCCTCTGCTATAGGCTTAAATACTATACCTATATATAGAAAAGGCCTAGCATCTACCTAATAGGAATCTAAGTTAGCTATACCCTAATTAGTCTAAAGCCTAAAACTTAAACTATTTAGTAATTAGGCTTAGCTTTAAAGTAAAAACGCTCCTAAATTAGTAATTATAGAAGCTAAAGTAATCTATAATACTTTTATAGCTAAGTTTAAAACGTTAGTATACTCTTAGGAGCCTGCTAGCTCCTCTATAGAGGCTTAACGTAAAGTAATTTAAAGCCTCTCTTAAGTAAGAGATGCTTCTAAGCTTAGTAATAATAGAAAGCCTCCCTCTATCTAGTAAATTAAATAATAAATTAAAAATATTAACTAATTTATAGACGTGTACTTTATAACTAAAGATTTAATTTAGCATATACGTTAAATTATTACCCTTATTAAATATAACACCTACTATAATATTCTAGATTATAAGGTTAATAGTAACTATATTATAACCTAGGTATAAATCTAATAACGTATCTAAAACCTAGCTAAAGATCTAGTGCTTATAAAGTATAGTTACTACGCTAGGTTTTAAAATATTAAATAGTAAATAGAAGATCCTTTTAACGTCTTCTATAATTACGTTATAAATAAGCTTATACTACTTAATATAGACCCCTTTAGAGGCTCTTAAGGGGAGATAGTAAAAGTATCTTTTATTTAGTCTTACTACCTAGAGCTAATCTAATAAGAGGTTTAATAAGCTAGCTAGCTTAAAAATATTACTAATTAGTTAATATTTAAACGTGCTATTAGGGATGTAAAGATAGCTGTATAAATAGCTAACTTAGTTCTAAAGAGTAACTACTAATAGCCTAGCTAAGGCTAGACTATAGGGGATAAGCGTACTATACCTACTAGTAACTAAAGCTAGTATAAAAAAAGGTATAATTAGAAGCTATTCTCTAAGGAGTTATAGACCTAAGGAGAATAGCCTTCTAGTATAACGCTTTCTAGATCTAAGAGCGTTACGTTCTTATTCTAAGAATAACCTAAGAAGGTAAGAAAACTATATTAGAAATAACATAGAAGAGATAATAAGGCTAACCCCTTAAGAAAAGAGAAGTTCTAGTAGGTAAGCTTACTATATAGCTACTAGAATAAGATATAGGCAGCCTACGTCTTAGAATAGCTATTAAAGTATAACTATTAAGTTCTAATAGCGTTCTAGTTATTCTCTACGTACTATTTAATTTAGGTATAGAACTTAACTTTAATTAGAAGAGTACTACTATATAACTAAGCCTTCTAATAGTTAAGCGTATAAAGCCTAGAGCTTATACTCTTAATATAACTTAGTTATAGCTAGGCTCTATATACTTACTAACCTTTATATATAAGAATAGCGTTAGCACCTAACGTATAGTTAGACCTACTAATTTTTAGGCTACCTAGTTTAAAGATTATAATCTTATTCTAAGATACCCTTAGTTAGCTAAGGCTAACCTAAAGATCTAGTATAGTGCTAGTACCTTTAAGTAGTAGTTCTAAGATATAAATAAAAAGAGAATTAAAATTACTAATCTTAATAAACTACTTATAGATATAGCTTTAGAGGAAAAGGCATATATACTATACTCTTAAAACTTCTAGATTTATAGGCTACAGCCTAAGGAAGTACTACTACTAGAAGACGTAGTAAAGATAAAGGCTTTCTAGTAATAGTCTAGTAGCTATATAACTATACTCTATAGTAGAGATATTAAATAAAACGCTACTTACTAGTATAAGAGAGGACTACTCTAGTTTAAGAACTAAATATCTTAAATACTTAAATATATAACTAAATATATTAAGAGCTACTCTAAGTTAAAGAATCTACCTTAGCTTATAGTAGCTAAGGTTACCTACTTATTACTATACTATAGTAGAAGCTAAGCGTAAGACCCTTTATAGAGGAACTATATAAGTTCTAGGCAGTCTCTGCTAAGTATATAGTCGCCTATAGGCAAGTCTTATATAATAGATAAGAATAAAGCTCTTATTCTAGAGTATTTATAGAACTAACTTTATATCTTTAACTTTAAGGGGTTATTAAGGATTTAATAGAATTTAGAGTATAACTATACTATTAAATTAATAGAAGAAAAGATACCTTCTAATATATCTATATATAATCTCTCTAACTGCGAACTAGAGATCCTATAGGAATACCTTAATTCTATACTAGAGAAGAGCTAGATTAGGTATAGTAAATTTTCTATTAGAGCTCTAATTCTATTTATTCTAAAGGCTAATAGTATAATGCGACTATACGTTAACTATTAAGGCCTAAATAAGGTAATAGTTAAGAATTATTACCTAATCCTACTAGTTAGTAAAATACTTAACTAGCTTTCTAAAGCTAAAGTCTTTAGTAAACTTAATTTACGTAACGCCTATTATAGGCTACGCATTAAGAAGGAGGATAAGTAAAAGACTATATTTAAAACTTATTATAGTTACTTTAAGTATCTTATTATACCCTTTAGGTTAACTAATACCCTTACGTTATTCTAATTATATATCTATAGAGCTCTTAGAGGCCTTATAGACCGCATATATATATAGTCTACTTAGATAATATACTTATCTTCTCTAAAGATAAGGCGAACTATAAGCGGCACGTACGTAAAGTTCTAGAGAGGCTATTAGAATAGGGTCTATACGCTAAGGCGTTAAAATATACCTTCTTTATAAAATTAGTAGAGTTTTTAGGCTATATTATTATACCCTAAGGAGTAGTAATAGATTTAGTACAGGTTTAAACTATATAGAAATAGCTAGAGCTAGAAGGGTACTAAGATATTTAAGTTTTTATAAGGTTTATAAACTTCTACTAATAATTTATCTATAATTACTTAGAGATTATATAACTACTCCTAGAGTATATAGTTACTACCTAGGTACTACCTAAGAATTAGGTAAAACCTAGGATAGGGGTAATAAAACTATAGCCTTAGAAGATAAAGAAAGGTCTAACCTACTAGTATAAGAAGTAGTTATAGCTAATAAAGGTAAGAAACGCGTTCTTTAAATTAAAGAGCCTATTTACTAAGGCTTTAGTGCTATAATACTTTAATCTAACTAAACTTATTATAATTATCTTAGACGTATTAGAGTTTACTATAGTAGTAATCTTACTCTAGCTATAAAGTAGTAGAGAGAGAATAGAAAAGTACTAGAAACTAGTTACTTTTTAGAGCTATAAGTTTAGTAGTCTATCTCTATAATAGTATACTTATAATAAAGAGCTAAGCGCTATTATTAAATGCTTTAAGGTTTAGTAGTACTATCTTAAGTATATCTTAAGTATAATCTAGGTAGTAACTAACTATAATAACCTAAAGTATTTTATAACTATAAAGGAGCTTACACCTAAGTAAGCACGCTAGGCTAAAGAGCTAGCACGTTTTAATTTTAAAATTAAATATAAGCTAGAGAGCGTTAATCTAGCTAACGCTCCCTTAAGAAGACCTAATTACGCTAAAGGCTTTTAGGCAGGGGAAGTAAAAGAACTAAGAAATATTATACTCTCTACTCTCTAGAATAAACTCTAGACGTAGACTCTCTAGAAGTCTACTACTACCTAGGCTGTTAGTTAGTTAGCTTATAATTTTATACCTACTAATAAGGAACTATATAGGTCCTATATAGGCACTAAGGGCAGCGTATATAAATCTAACTAGAAATTTTCTAGTATAGCGCTAGCTACTAACGTTATAGCGTTATTAGTAATTCCTATCCTATCTATAGAATAACCTAATAGGGAACCTAAGTCTAGAGAGTAAGCTAACTAGGTAGATACTATAGAGATACTTCTTTATTACTAAGTAATTTATACTTACTTATTACACTATCTTATATAAGTAGCTGTATAAGAAGATAGGGCCTTTATTTTAGATCTATCTAAGCCCTTACTTAACTATCTTTATAAGATTTAGGAGCGTAATATAGCCTATTACTAACTCTTAGATTAGATACTTTAGAATAGAGAGAAGCGCCTTAAGAGTAAGCCCTAATAGATCTAAGATCTGTAGGGCGTTCTTTATAGAGCTAGAAAAGTATAAATTCCCTAAGATTAAGCTCTCTATTAAGCTCTTCTTACTAAAAACTATAATAATCCTCTTAGTAGATACTATAGTATTAAGAAAATAATAGTAATTCTTTGCTAGAAGTACTATTAGACTAGTCTAGCTAAAGACGTTAAAAGCTATATTAATAGCTACGTTCTATGCTAAGTAAATAAGGTAAGGTAGTATAAGCTATAGGGGACGCTAGAGTCTATATTCCTACTAATAGAGCTATAGAGAGATTTCTTCTTAGACTTTATTACTAACTTACTAGAGTTTATAGACTACGCAGGTAACTAGTATAATTTAGTACTTATACTTATTAACTACTTTTTAAAGTATAGCTAGTACCTTCTTATTACTAAGATAATTACTACGCAGGCTCTTACAGACCTTCTTTATAGAAAAGCGTTCCTTAAGGTAGAACCTCTAAATAGCTTACTAATAGACTATAGGACGGTCTTTATAAGCAAGTTCTAGAGTAATATATACTTCTACCTATAGGTAAGGCGTAGATTAAGTATAGCGTTTTATCTATAAATAGATAGCTAAATAAAGTACTAAAATTAGAAGCTAGAGACGTACCTCTATATATACTATAACTATTAATAGAATAACTAGTATAGCTTACTGCCTATAGCAGAATACGCGTATAACTTTAAAGCTTACTCTACTTATAGGTAGAGTCTAATTAAAGTTATATTTAGTATTAAGTTATAAGGCTTTAATAGTATGCTAGATAATTACTAGCTATAGCTTCTACTAGACTTCTAAGAAACACCTATAATAACTCTAGTAATACGCTAGCGCGCGGACGTATATCTAAAGGAGTAGGTAGAGAATTAGTTAGATACTTGTAAGGCGTTAAAATAAGCCTAATAATACTAGTAAGCCTAGTATAATTCTAAGTAAACTAATAAATACTTTACTATTAGTAAATAGGTTTTATTAAAAGCTACTAATATTAAAACTAAGTAGCTAAGTAAGAAGCTAGACGTAAAGTATCTAGGCCTATTTACTATTAAGGAATAGTATAGACAGCTAGCGTATAGGCTTAACCTACCACTATCTATAGCCTAGCTATATTTTATCTTTTATATTTCTCTACTTAAGAAATAGATTAAACTCTATAAAGGTAGTAGCTTTAAACTAGGCCTAGTCTAGAATATTAAACTTACTAATAATAACTAATATAAGGTAGAGGTAATTCTCGCCTATAAGGTTACCTATAGTTAGTAAAAGTTCCTTATTAAATAACTAAAGTAGCTATTAAAAGACGCTACCTAAGAGGTTAAGAAGAATCTTAATTATTATAATAAGGTCCTCTAGAAATACTAGAAACACCTAGATAACTAGTTATTTTACCTAAGTAAGCGTAACTTCTATAGAAAGCGCTTAGGGATATAATAGGGAAGATTTATAAAGAAGTAGGCTACGGCTACTCTAAGTAAGACTATAGTAATACTATACGTAGCGCCTTTAGCTAATATAGAACTATAGTTTTAGGTAGAAGTTATACGTAATAATACTTCTACATCTATATAGAGATAATAGCCCTAAGTAAAAACTAGTATGCCCCTTAATATATATAAAAAGCCCTAGTTTAGTATTTATTACTTCTTAAAGTAAAGCGCTAAAAGCTTATTATAAGTAGGTAAGAAGTTATAAAGAACTAGATAAGCTATAATTTATAGATATATATATTATTTTAGTAGTACACTACTATAGAAGGGGGGAGCCTATAGCAGCTTAGCTGCCTAGCATAGACCTAGTACCTAAGGACTATAGCAAATTTTTCCTTTTATTAGAGGTAACTAGTATAGTGCCGCTACTATTAAGAGGAGCCGTTAGAATCTTACTTCTAAAGTAGAACTAGCGCCTCTTATAGTTCTACGAGCCCTTAGGTTACTATATATTATTATTATAGAGCGTAGTAAACTATAACTCTAGTATAGTATTAGTTATAAAGTTAGAAGGCTTAAGAGCTCTAATACTATCTAAACTATACTATAATAATTAGTAAGAGCTCTTAAGAGAGATAATAAGTATACCTTATATCTCTTAAAGTTATGCGTATACTTAGTAGCCTGCTACTAACATACTATTATCTTACTACTAATATAGGTAACCTTACGCTTATAAGTTACGCGCTTATTAATAATACCTACGTTTAGCGCTATAGCGTACTAATAAACGCGCTTCTAAGAACTAGATATAGCCTCTCTAGCCTAAGTACTCTTTTTAACTATATACTTAAGTAGCTAAGTAAGGACGTTAAAAGCGCGGTAGAACTATAGTAGAACCTATATAGAAAGTTAGTAGTATATCTTTAGCTCTAGTATTACTTATAAGTTTATAAGTCTTCTTACACTTAATATAGCCTAAATACTTAGAATATATATTAGAGTGGCTATAAAAGTTTCTATTAGCGTAGTACTATATAAGGTACTTAGCTCTGCTAGTCTAGTAGTAAGCCTTATTAGTAAACTATAGAAGATAGCCTAGGTACTACGTCTATAAAAGAGGCGGCTAGGGCTCTAGATAGGTAGGAAGCTTATAGATATAAGCTAGGATTAGCTTATTAGAGGTAGTAGTAAGAGATAGAAGAGGTATAATAAGTATAGTAGATATTATAGTATAATTAAAGGAATAAAACTTTTATTACCTACCTTTATATATATAACGCCGCTAGCGCGTTTACTCTTCTAGCCTCTTACTAATAATATTATAAGTAAGTCCTAGAGCTTATACGCTACTACCTTAGCCTACTTATTATAGAAGGTAGTTAGAGAATTTAATTCTTACGCTAAATTACTAATATAATTAGCGCTTAACCTTATAAGGGGTAAGTATAGTTAAGTTAAGTTAGTATATAAATAGGACCTTACTATAATATAGGAAATACGCTATAGTAGTAAATCCTACGCACTAAAGCATTTATAAATACTTAATTATAAGTCTATAAATAACTAATTATAGAACTACTAAGAATAGAAAAGAGATTATAAGAGCCTCTAATAGTAAACTACGTATAAAAGGGGCGTTAGGAAATATTTATTTACGTTACGCGTAAATACCCTAACTAATACCTAGTATAAATAGTATCTAGATACGTACTAAAACCTTAGTATATTACTTATAGGCAATAGGTCTACTAAAGTTTCTCTATAATACTATTTTCCTTTATAAAAGGTTTTTTAGAAGTTTAATAAAGTAGTACCTAGCTATAAGTCCTATAGGACCTAACTAAAACTACGTTAGAAAGCACGCGTAAACGCGCTACCCTAGGTAAACGTAATAAACACCTGCTTAACAGCCCTATTACCTCTTTATAGAATTAATATAGGTAATAAGTAAGCTAAGTAATTAGTAAGGTAACTAGATAGACTATTTACTATAATTCTAAGGAATCTCTAGTAGTATCCTGCAGGTAACCTAATAGAATTCTAGGACTTATCTAGTAGTACCTAGGAACTTTACCTAAAGGATATTATATATTTCTCTACTTTATAACGTTAGGACGACGTTGTAAAAAGGGGGGGGCTATTATAATACCTCTTTAGCTAGAACTACTAGGTATCTGTTAGCTAGGCCCTAGCACGTAACTAGCCCTATATAGTCTTAGCCTTAAACCCCCTTACTCTGTAAGGATTCGTCTAATCTCTTAATATACTATGTACTTTTTATCTAGTCCTCTTCCTGCTGCTAGTGCCCTTATACTACTGCTAGTATTTATAAGTGCCCTAGCTCTAGGTTAAATTAAATTTATATAGGCCTATATAGTATTAGCTCTAATATTAGTCTATAGTAGATTATTATATACCTTTAGAATCCTAGGGCTTATATATAAAAGAAGAGCTCTTATTTCTTAGCGCTATAGTATAGTAAGAGTATTATATATAGCTAGCGTTATATTCTTCTAGAACTTCTATACTATACGCTATTACTAAACATTTCTAAAGTACTTAAACTAAGATAGTCTAGCCTAGATCTCCTTCTTACTAGGTTATTTTAGGATATTAGATAAATTCTCTTTAATATTATACTATTTTACTTTCTCTAGCCTTTTAGTTACCTTAATTACTGTTTTTTCCTTAAGTAACCTATTTATATTATATAGAAAAATCTCCTTTCTACTATTAATAATATACTATAGTAGTATAAGGTTATTAGCTAACTAGAAAATAACTTACTAAAGCTTAAAGAACTTTATCTCTAGCGTAGAAGGTATTAGTTTATTTTAGCGCGCTACTACTTACTGTATAAAAGAGTTTCTACTCTCTAGTCTATTTATTATTAATATAGCTAATACTATAGCTAATACTTATATACCTCTTAGCTACTATAATGTTTTTTATCTACTTATATAGCTATTCCTCTAGAAACTTCTACTTAATATTATTCTAGGCGCTATTAATAATATACTGCGTATAGTCTTAAAACTTTTTCTAGTATTTAGAGTATATAGTATTAGTAGTAATATAGTTCTTAATAGCTAGAAAGTTATTACCCTTTACGTTAGCTTTAGTAGTATTATTCTTTTAAGTACTCTTATTTAGTAAGTACTTAGTCTCTAGCTTTCTCTTCTTATAATTAGCTATAGTATGTAGTATTTAGCAAGGTATTAGGTAGTAATATAGTTAGTAGGTATTAGGCGAGGTATTAGATAGCTCTATTAGTTATAATAATAGTATAAAGGTGCTTATAGCAGTAGTATAGCAGTTTAGGTATAGTGTTACGACTAGTGGGTCAAACAAGCGACAGGAACAATAATTGGTTACGTACCTAGACGCTAACGGAAGGTACTAAGACACGAACACTAATTATTATCGTATTACGTAATCGATAGCCGCGCTAAGGACTAGCGATAGCTTTAGTAGGAACTATTACAACTATTAATAGTCCCGTAACTAACTATTAATACTAGAGCTACGAGTATATAGGAACAGCAGGAACCCTTATAGTTCCTAGTGTGTTTAACTTAAAAAAACAATCTATCGTTTAGATTCTATTAAGTATTATTAATTTAATAGTTTTATAACTTTAATACTAACTACCTGTTATTTACTTACGTAATTAATAAGCCTCCTCCCTGTCGTCGCTTCTGCCTAAGAACCAACTTACCCTTATAGA